>VXBI01009233.1:619693-672214 GCA_013397375.1 Toxostoma redivivum | reverse complement strand
AACCTTTTTTTTTTTTTTTTTTAATTAATTTTATTTTTCTCTCCTACACTGAACAAATTACTCGTTTTGTCATCCGGGCTGTTTGTAATTTTGGCCGGTCCCCAGCCCGTGCCCTGCTCGAGGCGCGGAGGAGGCTCCGTACCGCGGGCACCACCAGGCGCAGGGCACGGTCCGCTCCCGTCCTTTCACGGGCGCCGGTCCTCTCAGGCAGGCGGGAGATGAGCCTCGTCTCCCTGGATCTGCATCCGTGTCACAGCCTGCTGGAGCCTCTGCGTGCCTGGCTGCCATCCTACCACCCAACCAGTTATTCCCATTGTGCATTTGGCATGTATTTCTCAGGTGCCAAGTTTTCCATTTCGGGTTTGTTTTTTTTTCTCTCCGATTCTATTCCCATCCTTCAAGTTGTTTACAGCCTCCTTCAGCTTGACTGCATCTGTCATTCAAACCGTTACTGAAAGCACTGAAAGGAAATGGGTCCAAACCAGTTCTTCAATAATTAAGTCCATTCTCACCAAGACAATGGAAGTACACATCTTTGAAAAGTTTACCATCAGTGTCAAATAGGAATGAAAAGCGTAGTCCATGTTCCAGCAAGGTCTCAAGATGACATTCGACTCCTTTATGATTTGTTAATGACTGTTTTGTACAGCTCAGGTTATGGCAAGAGTTCTTTTGAGAGCAGAACTGAAGGTGTCTTTCTGTTTTCCACCTTGGAAATGCACCCTACTAGTCCAAGTGGTGCAAAATACAAAACAAGTTTGAAATAAGTAAGTTTGCCACACTCTCCACTGAAGTGCTTTTGACTATTTGTCCTCTCTCAGAATTCTAACAGCTATGTATTTAGTGGGAAGCATCTGCACTGCCCCTGAAACTCAGGACTACCAAAGAAACAAAAAAACCTTTTCACAGAGAAAGTGAACCGTGAAGGTAATGGGTCAGAAATCATTCATCAATTTAGTAACAGAGAGAAAACACTATCCTGATTCCCAAAACAAATGCTCCCAATAAATGCTTAGCTGGACTTTACTGCTGCTATCTAAAAGGAAGGAGATGGAGTAAGTAGCAGGGACAAATAGAAAACAGCCAAGATGAAAATATGTAGCTTACCCAGAGTTGTTTGTATTAAGTGCAAATACATGGCCTCCACAGCTAGGAAACTAAGGTTAGTAAATTCAAAATAGAGATTAAAAAAAACACTTGATTCTGCTGGGAGAGTTCAAAATAATGTGAACAGAATTTAAAAATACATTCCTTCCCATGTTCTGCCAGTTATGTCCAGGCTTATCAATGACTGCTGTTGCTGTGCCACACCAGGAGGCTGACTCCCAGCAGAACTGGACATTCACTCTCAGTGCTATAAAAAGCCCAGAACAGGTTCCTGGGAATTGCTGTCCAGGTCAGGGGGGAGGTTTTGGCTTAGCAGTTTACATAGCTGCTCTTCATTTGTCTGCCAAGGCAAACCAGAGATCTATACTAAAGCTGCCGGTCATCTTTCATGTGCAACACTGGAATTGTAAACAACTGAAATTTCAGCTTTGTTTTCAGAAAGGACCTGGACCTCCCCTCTGTGTGATGCTTCATATCTGATATTTTGAACCCTTTCCTTAGGATACCTTTGTTAAATTCAAACACACTCATTTCAGGAGTGCACCTGGACTGTAGATTACTGATCTCAGCCATTCATAGCTGGAGCTCAGGAGCCAAATGTAATTATAAGCCACAGCAAAAAATAGATATCCGAGTCCAAAATATGCTATGATTTGACACAATTTGCATAAACCAGGATTTCAAATCTGCCATTAAGGACAGAAATTGGGGGCATTGAAAGTTGTCAAGAAACAACCTGTTTGTAATGTATCCAGACCAA
Organism: Toxostoma redivivum; assembly: GCA_013397375.1. Taxonomy (NCBI): domain Eukaryota; kingdom Metazoa; phylum Chordata; class Aves; order Passeriformes; family Mimidae; genus Toxostoma; species Toxostoma redivivum. The sequence continues at coordinate 670,347 of VXBI01009233.1, read as the reverse complement.
GTACTTTAAGATGCACCTCCTGCATCAAATATTTGCTGACAGGATTTTAAAAGACCTCATCTCTTACCTTGCACAGCATCTTTTTGAAAAGATGGCACTTTTTTCAGAGCAGAGATCCCAGGGTGTTCCAGATTACAATGCAGAGTTGATGTAACTGAGACAGTCCACATGTAGAATTTTATACTGAATTTTCATGCCATTTTTTTCAGCAGTTATGACGCATGTCTTATCTTTTTTCTTACATCTCTGTTCTGTTCCTATCTATGATCTGTTCAACCGTGGCAGAGAAATTCCCTTCTCACATAGGACTTCCCATTCTGTTGTCACACTGCACAAGTGAGTTCTCTGCCAAGCCCCTATTCTCACACTAAAAGGACCAGGCCTGGAGATTTTAGCTATAGAAAACAAACAGGGCTGGTTTCAGCCAGTACTGATGGAACAGTTAAGTACTCTGAAATGTAATGCAAGAGATATGTAGGAAGAGTGACAATAATGTGCCATGCAGGTATGCAGAGCACAGAGAGTGTTACTATAACCTTGGGGACTGAGCTAACCATAAATAACACCCCTTGCTCCTGGAAGCTGTGCCGAGCCTCAGGCTGACTGGGAAATTAGTGGGACTTTTTTCCAGCACTGTGGTTTCTGGAAATGTTGCCATATTTAGGCCAAAAGTCTAAAGCAATGCAAACTTCTTTGCACCAAGCTGGTTCCCAGACATCCCCTTCATTCAGTGCAAGGGACCCAAACAATCATCTGTTACCAAGTTTTCAAACAATAAGCTTTAATTGCCTTAATAGAAAAATAAGCACTGAAATATATATAAATGTGATTACATTAAAGTAATTCTGTAGTCTAACATACTAGAAACCAAAGCCCAGTCATATTTTTAATGATACAGAGTAGCAAGATTTAGGGTTTAGAAATTTTCCATAAAGAATACCAAAGTATCCAGTATTGTTTAGGAAACCACAGTAAAGATGAGACAAACCTCCACGGTGCAATAAAAACTAAGTAAATCAATTTATTCTGTATACTATACAATGTGTAAGTTTGTAAAGAACAATTGACATTTTTATCACCTTAACATCTTGACTGGGTGTAAATATGTCCAACAAAATGTACTCCTGTGGCCTTTACACAAACACTGTCCTACTACATCAAGAACAATGAGAGGGAAGCCTTTGGTGTTACAGATTTGGGGACATATCTGTGAAGTTGTAATTAATCCACTTAACTACCTCAAATAAAATGTTGGTGCTATCTGCTATTACAAGCCTACATGGGTACTATTCTAACAACTAAACACTGTCTATCTTCAAAGGCAAGATATGAAAGGGACTGCCAGTCTACAGTGTGGACAGGTTTTCTTTGAAAAAGGTAATTATCAAATGGTAAAACTCATATAATACATTATGTACATCAGTTTGGATAGCTGAGTTATCTTGCTGGAGTAAGCTGAAAGTAAGCATCGACCTGCAGTCATGTTCCATTTACTGTTAAGTGACTACTGGACTTAAGTTTTATACAGTGTATAGAATCAAAATAGCTGTGCCTGCTGCTGAGGTCTGTCAGATGTGAAGGCTCATTATCAGTCACTGACCTAGTTAGTATTACAGTACTTCAAATATACACATGGATAATATATTCATAGCTGAATCTGTAGTATCTTAGGAACTGCAAGTCTCTGAGTGAGCATCGGAAGAGCTTGTGTTGTCCAACCAGCAGGACAAGCTGAGTTGTAGCTGAGTGAGTGGAATGTTTAAATTTAAATGGCTATCTCTTTTTAAACCTTCCCAAACATCAAGAGAACTCATCTTAGGGGAGCTACAGAATAGTGGCACCAGACAATACACAGCAAGTCACCTTAAGTTGTTCAACATTTGTTTCAGGCCCAATCCTATCATTAAGCTTCAATTTCATTTATACATAAAAAAATAAAGAGGGATTTTCACATTAGAACAAACATTTATAAAAAGCAGCTTGCTTCAGTATTTCCAGTTTCCTTGTTATTCTTCCAGCCTAATTTCTTTAAGAATCAAGTAGGTCCATTTCTTCAAACTGTTCTGCAAAAACCACAAATTATTTGTAATACTAGCAGAGGATAAGGAATAAGGACAGGCCTGACAAAGCCCATCTAACTACTAAAAAAGGGCTATGCAGACTTGAAAAGAATCAGGTTAGCAATTCTGAAATTCTCTGGAATTGCTTCTCTAAATCTAAAACATTACATAGACACCGTATGTACTGATCAAAACAGGACCAAATAAAGACTATTCAATTTCTCTTGACCATTTTGTTTGCCTCTAGAAGAGAGCACTGCAGAAAATATCGGCCAGCACTGGTTTTGACTAGCAGTCCTTCATACTCCAAGACCTTTCTGAATATGTCAGCACAAAATACAAGCTTCTAAAAACACGCATCTTTAAGTGTTCTCTCTTGTAATAATCACATTGGCGCTTTGTTTCTAACAGGCTGTTTCCAAACTATTTTTTTAAAGAAAAAGGCATTCAGTAAACTGATCTTTTTAAAGAGTTTCTTGTTCTCCCAAAGACTGTGAAGACTGTGACTATCTATATGAAAATCAATTCTATTATGGATCATCCTCCACTTTCAATATTCTGATTTCATTGAACTAACATGTTTTAAATGCATCAATTCACCTGATTAATATAAACTATGTATTTTGTCTGTTACTTTCAACCTGCATCATAAGCATGAACTGGAGTTTTTTCCTATTTTCTGATACGAAGTTTCTAAAAAGTACCTATTTCTCAATAACTCATTACAGGAATATCTTTCCAGATATTTGTTTCCACAAAGCAAATGAGGGGCTGCTGTACAACGAAGTAAAAGAAATAATAATTTACTACCTCTTCAGGAGTTCAAGAAAAAAAAAACCCTTCTGCTTCCAGAAGTCTAAAACTGCCCAAAGACAATGCATGTCAAACATTAGTGAGCCTAGATTTGGTGTTCACCACACAGGGAACTCTCTAGAACAGTACACTTAGCCATATTCCATGCCAACAGACAGAGCATTTCTGCTTTAAAAGCTTAAACAACTGCTGAACAGAAAGGGCACTTGCCTGCAAATATAGGTACAAATTTCAAATTCATACTTGAATGCTGGATATTGTTGTGAAACAAAATATGCAATTGCAAAAGCATAAGGTTGAGTCAAGTGTAAATGTGTTTCACAAATTTCAGGTATACAATTTTTACTTTCAGTAGCAAGATTCTGGGCTCTTAGTTTCAGGACAAGACTTTGAAAGATACAGAATCACTTGTGCTTTGATTGGCACATTATCTGCTTTTTAAAATGTAAAACTAATAGACGTTTGCAAAAGGTTGTGCAAAACTATTGTATTTACAAAAAATGGCACAAGAGTGAATTCAACAGTCTATGCACATGCACACTTCATCCACATCTTCAACAAAAGTGTGTCCTAAGCTACGGAACTGAAAAGAATACCAGCTTCAACAGGCAGTTGTCAATAAGCACTAGGTTCACAAGAGTTACACCAGAATGGGCAAATATTGCCCAAGTAAAAACTCTATTGTTAAAGCTGAAACAGGTTTAAGGCCGTTCAAGTTCAAAAGCAGAAACAAAATTCAATCAGAGCCCTGTCTTTGTTTTTATACGTGCTTTACCATCTAGCAACTTGTGGTCTAAACCTCTATTTTAGACAACAAACCCAAACACGGAAGAAAAACCCAACACAACTGGAGGTTATATTAAATACAAATATGCTGTAATTAAGATGAAATAACAAAAGCAGAAACATTAGAAGTTGTAAAACTTGCGATGTCACTTGCTGGAACCAGTCCTATACTAGGAAATGGGCAATATGTACATTTTCAAGTAGATTACATTGCTCTAACCAAACTTGTCCTTTTTAATCAGTGCATTGTTCTCAACTAGTCCAAATACTACGTTTTACTCTTAACAGTATTCCCTTACAATAGCAGCACATGCTATCGCTACCTGCAAAGCTGTCAGTCTCATGACTTAGTGTAAGAAAGAAAAAGGGGGATGTGAGGGTGAGAAATAACTATTAGGGAGAAATAACAGGAATGAGAATAATCATGCAGTTCAGCTGTTCTCGTCAGCCAGCCAGCTTGCTAGCAACAAGAGATGGTTTCCGCTGTGGAAGATCCTGTGGAGTAGGAATATGGTCACCAGTGACTTCTGTCTTGTCAGGAGCTGCAGTAGGCAGTTGCTTATTCTTCATCTTTGCTTTAGCCATGTTGTAATCACCAGAATCAAAGTATTTTTGCTGGAAGACAAAACACATATATTTAAAAGCCTGAAATCTTATCAGATGTATACACTGAATTACACTGTTAGATAGATATTTTAAATATTAAAAAGTTGTAAAATCTCTGTGATTCGTCAAAGTAGCTTTATGTTGATTAAAAAAAAAGTCTTATAAAGCCTAATAAGCATAGACAGCTGACCTCTTACAATCATTGGGAACATTACTGTGAACAATAATCTGAACATTATTTTTGCCCTGGTTTTCCCAAAAGCTCATCTCCCTCAACTGAAACCTTGGGGTTTGCAAACTTTGTTGCAGTGAACAAATTCTGCTACACACAATAACCAAACAATGCACAAATTAAAGCTGGAGAACAGAGCCTGGTCTATCACACCAGAGATCAAAGCAGCATGAAAGTGCATGCTAACAAGAAAACCTCTTTTCTGCACACATTAAAATAGTGAAACTGTAAACCATAAAATTCCCAAACCAATTATTTAGCAAAGTCAAATCTACTGTATAGTCCTTCTGAAAAGCACTATGTCAGGGTAATTATTATCCCCCATTCAATTTTTTTCTGAATACAAAAGTAAATTAAGTTTTAAATTCCTAGCTGAAAAACAGTGTTCCTTAATATATCAGCAAGTTTTTATTAGCATTACCTTTAAGAGTAGCCAGATGTCTTAAAATGTTATCTATGCATGTCAAAGCCAAGTGACTGTAATTTATCCACATCATGATGAGATGAGGCATGGAATTTCATCCAAGCTCTGCATCAAGTCTTCAGCTGCTCACTGACATATTTTGCAGGAAAAGTTGCATTGTTTTTACATCTAGCCATGAGGTCTACCACTAAAATACTTGTAACCCAGGAATTCGAATAGATTTCATGAGGCAAAAAAAATTAGAACCAGGACTAAGATTACACCACTAACTACTGCTTATAATCACAACCATCTCTGAAGTAGACCACTCAGATCTGTATAGGCTTAGTCCTCAGTCAGCTGAGCAGCCATCACTATCTAATATGTCTAAGCAGGACTACAGCCTTTATTCTGCATTAGTACTAACCAGCTGCAAAATGCTCAGCAGCAGCAGTTGCTAGACAGAAGTAATTTGAACACCCGAGTTAACAGGCCTTTACCAAAGGGGGAGGAGGTTGTTCAGACAAGACCTGAAAACAGCTTTAAATGTTGCCTGCCAGATCCCTGAAGTTACTGGATCTATTTCTCCCATAGTCTGTCATACATCGGAACCACACATTTTTATTTACAAACCTTCCCAGTTCAATCTTGTTGATGGTGTAATCCCTATTTACAGTACAATGTTCTAGCACTACCTCTGCAGCCTAGACCTCAAGGTAGAACACAATCTGATTTGGAAATGGATTTTCCATTTTGCCCTTTAAGACTGAAGCAAATGAAAGAAACTTTTAAACAGCAATTAGGTAATAACAGAACCATTTGATCTTCAGATGTGATACAGCTGTTAGCAGAAATCTTTCTGTCCATCTAAGAGTTCCAAACAGAAACCCTCTACAGGAGCATGATGTAGTACTGTTCTCATCTACCATTATTTTTACTTTACTACAGAAAGTGTGCTAGTAATGGTGTATTCATCAAATGCACAACATTTCTGGACAGCAAAAATGAATCGGTAGAGCGTGTGCTGGCTGCCAAAGCAAAGCTGATTTGGGCTACAGCTGACCATAGAAGAACATCTGAGAAAACCCACCACCCCTCATGCTTTAGAATATCAATCCATTTCTTCCTTTAACTTATTCCTGTATTTATTCTAGCTTGTCACAGATGGTCTGTATTTGATCATCCCTTTCAAAACCAACTCTGTCTGTCCAGGTGTCTTCCTGTCAGAAACAGTATCTGAAAGCACACACACTATCCTCACTCTATTTTAACCCTCATCAGTGCACCCAGCCCGAAGTACACCAGAACCCCTAGCAAGTAAAGAAGTCACTTCATTTGAGACACTGAGCACACTAAATCGAAATAATAAAAAATAAATGGAATCAAGTTATTATCGCCACATCAGGAACTGCAGAAGGCTTATTATGAATTGGAATCCACAAGTTTATGCCATCTTTCATCAGAGTAGCAAAAGTCAATTACAATGGCCATGGATCTGTCTGTGCTCAAATCTGAAAGTACATGCTGCAAGATGGAATCATTGCATGTATTGGAAGGGCCTAGACAACAGTAAAAAAAACCACAGCGGTGTGACAGCAATGAAAGCACAACCAGAAGCAGTGACATACCAGGATTATTCCAAGAACAGAGTCCTAGCATGCCTGAAAGGCATTACATAATCACTCTATGAATAATTGAACTAAAAAACCCCCAGTCAAATAGCTAAGAAAATAAGAGACTGGTTAGATGTGGAACAATATTGAAATATTAACTTACTCTGCATTTTTATAGCATTATTTTTGCATCTGGGTGTATAGTCAGAATTATACAATCATTTTCAAACCACTCATGTCAGATGATGCCTGGTTCTAACAGCAGATGCCAAACTTTCATGTGCTAGAAACATGGATAAAAGGAGTGGGTCCATTTTGGAAGCGTAAGAATGGGCAGAATAAAATCACTACAAAATAAGGATGAGTTTCTATCCCTTGGTGTTTACTATAATGTTTTTTTCAAGTCTATCACAGCAGCTTCTAAGTTTAATTTTTTATAACAAGTGTGGTCAAGCCACTGATGCTGTAAAGAGCTATCCTGCCAAACTGGTATTTGTTTTGCAAAGACAAATTTCTCTTCCTTGTTCTTTCTCAAAATTTAAGGTTCTTAGGGACTCTTTTACCATGCAAATGCCTTTGGAGTAGGAAAAAAATCACAGATACAGGAATTTTGGATTTTTTTGTCTATACCCTGTGGACAATAAAGAACTTACTCCTTTTTGAAGCCTCTTCCTCAAGAAGTCTGAGCCTCCTGGCTTCTGGCCCAGATGAGGGTATCTTGCTTTCAATTTTGCTTCTTCAGCTTTTTCTGGACTTAAGACCTTATCCTCCATCTCCTGAAAGACAGTGAGTCATACTGTGAAACATGCAACAGTGTGTATTTATGCAGAATAGCTTTGCAGGTGATACACCCACATGCCCATTGCTGCTACCAAGTGAGCATAACAATTATCTGATTAGACCTTTCCATACATTCTTTCTCAAATGCTGACAGCTACTGTAGGAGTTCAGCCTCCCGTTTTAGACACCTTTCCTGGAGATGCTGAAGATGTGCACACTTCCCTCTCAAACAAAAGAAATTTGAATTATTCAATCTTGGAAAAAAAAAAGACCCCCACAAGACTTTTTTTTTTTTTTTGGTCAAAACAAGGGGTCCACTAAGAACAAACGAATATTGAATAGTGAGCAAGAACCACAGGACTTATTTTCCAAATGCCCATTTCATCATTTAGTTGCATAGGCAGATTGGCACTTCCACTGCCACAATGATGTGTATGGCTGCTCCAGCCCTAATGTGTTGATATTCACTGTGAAACAGTCTCCAGAACATGCCTGCTGTCACATTAATAGCAATACTGTGTTTCTCTATACATGTCTATAATTATCCTGAAATTATGAGGATGAAGACAGTTGGGTAGTGCATTTGTGCAAAATAAAATGCCTATTTTATGAGCATACTGTAAAATATGGATGCTCAAAATAATAATTTAGAAATATTAATTCGGCAAAACTGCAATTTATTCACTGGCCTCTACTTCACACTCATCTGTTCCAGGTCTATGAAGCAATCTGATGTATGAAATACAACTTATTCTATTGGATCATTTGTAAAATATCTTTCATACAAAATTCTTATGTTGTTTTTTCCAATATTTGGCCACAGCCAAATTTTTTAATGAAAACCATTCCTAGTACAGCGAAAATATAGAATGATTTGCACTGACTGCTGAAGCACAGAATTGTTATTATCACTTGAAGTCACAGAAAGACTTTCAGGCAGGAAGTAAGAATTGCCACTGAAATCAGGACAGCATCATTTAAGATTTCATGTCCACTTAGAGCTGCTTAGGCAGCCCCTTCGTACTCTTTACCATGCCTGTCATATCCTTTGCATTGCATCAATAAACATGACTGCCTGAATCCTCAGTTAGGGTTTCAGAAACTAATTAGACAGAAAAATAACCACTTATTTTTTTTTTTCTTTTCCCCTTGTTGGGCTGTTTCGTTTGGATTGCTTTCCACAGCCTGGATGACCACACAGCTGCACAAACAGGTTAACACAGCGGCAGGCAGGACAGGAACACACGGAACTACTTAAGCCACAACTGCCGAAGAACAAGAGTCACCACCACACTCGCATAACCCTAGGTGCTCTTCTCTATCTCTCATAAACTGCTCCAGGTCGTGTAAGATTCAACATCTTCCTGGTAAGATGCCTCAGGAACAAAGATTATAACAGATTTAGAATATAACATTTTCTAGTTGCTCCATTTGGCCAAAACACCTCAAAGGACAGCTTTGCACAATACAACAGGAAACTGAATTAACAGTTCTCCCAAGGAAAAAATAGAAACTCTCATAACAAAGAGAAACTTCAGTGACGACAGGAACAAATGCCTTTTATTAGATGAAAATGCAGCTAGGCAATACAATGCAAAATCCAAAAATGAATAAAGGGCAAAGTTTCCCTGACACTACTGAACCTAGAACTATACCGTTTCTCACCAGCCAAGCCCATGGTTCTCATGCGTTACAAAGATCACGCAGCTGCTGCTCTCCCTGTTGTGGTTCATCACAATGCCAACACAGACTGGATTTGCTCAAAAGTAATCCTTTCAGCTCAACACTTTGAACACCTAATGCTGAATCACTGGCTACTCACTGCTGAGCCAACAAAGTATTTGAGGGGGCATATTTTGCCCCTAGAAGCCAAAAGGACATATTTTTTACAACGAGAGGACCAACAATAAATAGCTTATATAAATAGGTATTCAGGGTGCATCAAAGGAGACATTTATGCAAACTCAGAGGCTGACAAATTATGGCACAGCAGGCAATCCCAACAAAAACACCGTGTTATGCATCAATGCAGCTCAAAAGGATACAGAGCACGGTCGCTTCTTCTTGATGACCAACAACAACTAAGACTCAAAAACCCACAGAACACAAATTATAGAATTTCAATACCACAACTTGGGGTGTCAAACAAAACCAGCTGATGGCAGGTTCAAAAAATATTTAAGACAACAGCTCTTCACATAAAATACAGTTAAGCTGCAGAACTCCTTTCTGAAGGATACAGGGAGTGCCAGGAGTTTAGATTCAGAGAGCAATTCGATGTGTTAATTTGCAGCTCAGAAGCCTTTTAAACCAGATTGCTGAGACCTCGGAGAGCTTCCTTGAGAAGACCACTGCCTGCACGTCCTGATCTGATTTTCTTCTGAGGACTAGATGGTACTGAGCACTCTCAGAGATGTGCTGCTGAGCCCCGAAGACTTCAGCCCAAGCCACTCCTACATTCAGAACATTCTCCTTTGAATTACAGAAGCAACAACCAAGTGACTAACAAATGACTGGGGAGTGGGCAGAAATCAAGATATACCACGCTCTTCTTCCAAGTGACAACCACATAAAAGTTATAATTTTAGTCCTCTACAGGAATCTGACACAGCTCATGAAGTCATTAAAATGATCTACCAGGAAGGCAGTAGTTACCTAACCCACTTAAAGACAGCTTTTGCTTTTAATCTTTGCAGAGATTCTAGCAGTACAAAGTTCTCTATCTGCTGGACAACTGACCTGCATTACTAAGAAGAGCCATCAGCCTTTTAAAACTCTGGCATGAATGGCTCATCTTTAGCAGAAGACATCAGACAAAATACAAAGCAGAAAATGGGAAAAACATTGCAACAGCACAACCCTACAGCAAACTGATGTGGCAAAAGCCAGTTCAGCAATAAAATGCACCACCTCTAAGAGTTTCCTGAAAAATAGAGGCTTTTAAGGCAAAAAGAGTCAACCAAACATACGTTCTCCTATGTCCGAAGCTTCTTTGTTTCTGAACTTCCCCCTGCCACTGTCCTGAGTTTTCCCATTGAGAACAGGAAACGCTGGTCAATAGCAGATTTTTCAGTTTATATCACTGTAGCTAAAAACCTTTCTCGCTCAGCACAAGCTTCTTACAGCATGTCAGAAAGTTTAGGAGAAAGTTCTAATCATGAAAACACTGTCTCAAAGTTCATTTAGGGGCGTTTTAAGCTTTTTAAAGCATACATATGAATAAGTACTGCAAAACGGGTTGTTTATGTAAGTGTTACAGAACTAAGCATTAACCGAGTGAATGTTCAGTTTTGCCTACCCACACAAATAGTTTTAGTGAACGTTAATATTGCAATGTCATAACAGCACTGATATCACAGTATCAGACCAGGACATAATCTCACAGAAAGCAAAGTTTTATTTTATTAATGTTATATAATTTTTCTTGAACACTTTACCAGAATAAAAATAAATGAGGAAAACAGCAAGGATCTCTTGTCTCTCAAATAAAAGGTAATTTCTCCAAGCAGTGTATAAGCATGACATTCCAAGACTTTGGTCTGAAAGTTCGTTAGGAAAATCCAGTCACCTGACTTCATCAGAACACCCTAGAAGGCATTACAATAAACTTGCTGCCACATGTTTAACTATGCTCTTATTACAGAGCTATTCTAGGAGTGCTGCATAGGCCAGGGACTTATTTTTATAGGCTTTGAACAGGAACAGTATCCCTTCAGCAGCCTACCTAGCATGAACGTTAAGTCATGCTGCAGAACACACCTATTTAAGAACAGATTACAGACCTGACAGGAAGCTGGTTCTGATTACTGCACCTATTGAGAAGGTATCATTCCATATTAACCCCCAAAGCTCTACTTGTGCGACTAACTCATATTACAAATTGTAAATTATTAAACAAAACCTTAACAGCTGAGGTAGATTAAGCTTTTTCTTTTAGCGCCCTTCAGAGCAGTACTTGTGTTTCATAACTTCTCCGGATCATAGCCGCGGGGATTGCAACCGGGCTCCCACAGCAATGACAAGACTAAAAAACAAACGGCTTCTTAAAGTCACAGCACAGCCATCGATGTAACGAAATACCACTTGAGAAATGATACAATTACTAGCTACAGAGATGACATAAGAGGGACACCACAAGATAACCCAGCCAGTTATTCTTTCTAAAAGCCTTAACTAGCACAGGTCACGATCGTTGTGATTTGGGTATTTCTGCTCCGGAATTGATTACATTAAAAGCTGGGCATTTTCTAGAAGTGAAACAAACGTTTAGCCTGAGGATTATGGCTGGTGCCCATCCCGCCGCTGCAATCGTGAGCCGAAGCCCATCGCGCAGGACGGCGCGGCCCGCGGAGCACCCGGAGGGAGCGGGGCCGAGGCCGGAGAACGGGCGAGGGAGCGCCATCGGCCCGGCCAGGCCAGCGCACACCGCCGATGGGCCAGGAACACCCGCTCCCGAGCCGTCATGGTGGTGCGGCGCCTCCGCCTCCAGCCCCACACGGCCGCGGGCGGCAGGGCCCGTCCTGCCCGGGGGGCGCCGCCCGGCCCTGCTGCGCTCGGACAGCCCGGGGCAGGCGGTGCTCTGAGGGGCGGCCGGGCCCAGGAGCCGCTGCGGCTCGCGGGGCTCCCTGAGCTGAGTGAGGGAGAGGCCCGGCCGCGCCGATGGAGGCGGGAGAAGCCCCGCGGGGCTCCCCGTGCTCCTCGGCCCGGCCACCCACCTTCTGCTCCTCGGCCGAGGCGGGCTCGGGGCTCTCGGCAGACATGGCGCCGCGGCAGCGGGACGGCGGGGCCGGGAAGGAGGGAAGCAGGGAAGGAGGCGGGCGGGAGGCGCGGCCGCGGCTCCTCCGCGCTGCTGCTGCTGCTGCTGCTGCCGCCTCCTCCCGCACAAGATGGCGGCTGCGCGCGCGACGGAGCGTCGGCGGAGCCAGACTTCCTCCGCCTCAGCCCCCGCGCGCGCGGGCTGGGGCGCGGGGGCGGGATCTGCCTACGCTCCGTGCGTCACGTCCGGGGCCGTGAGTTCGAGGCGGGGGGAGGGCTGTCAGAGGCCGTACGGCTGCGGTGCTCCGCCCGTTAGAATTACAGAATTATCAGGGTTGGAGATGTTTAGTATGGTTCAGTACACCGGCACAGGCATCGCTTTATGCACTAAACCACATCACCCAGCGCTTGAGCCGTAGGTCTCTTGAATACCTCCAGGGATGGTGACACGACCGCCTCCCTGGGCAGGCTGTTCCAATGCCTGAGCGGCCCAACAGTGAAAGTTCTGATAACTAATGGCAATCTCCTGTATCTCAGCTTAAAGCCATCTCCTCTGGTCCCCTCCCTGGCCCCCACCTCACCTCACCACAGCCCCTTAACCCCGGCTCTTCCAGCCTGCCTGGCCGCCCCTGCTCAGCATCAGGGTCAAGAGAAGAAGTCCTTCCCTGCTTGGCTAAGGTGACTTCTTTTGGCCACTTTTAATGAAGAAAATATAAGGAGCTGAGTCCTCAGCAGCATTACTCGAGGATCTCATGAATCCCAGACAGCAGCTGACAGGATAGGAAGGCTCAGTCCATTGGAACTTAACAGCACAGTATCAAGTTATACAGAGTATTTTATTCCCTTCCCATCCACTTTTCACTGTCTGGTTCTCATCTGAAAAGAACCTTCTGTAGACTCTCTTCAAGAACATAAAGGAGGGGTTTAAATAGCCCACCATTAATAAATCCTTGAGGGCCCCTAAATAAATGGATTATGTGAACAGCAAAGTGTGGATTGTAGTGAGCACAGATTAGGAGGGACTAGGCTAGGACAGGCTTTGTGTGATTATGGTCGGGAAGAACATATGAGGGAGGTCAGAAAGGTCTGTGAAAATTGAAGCTGGTAATGGTTTTGCCACAGCTGAATTGTACTAAATACCAGTAGTTGGAAGAGTTTTTTTTCTGCACCTGAGAGATTCATCCAGAGACCAGGATCACGTAGCTGTGGGGAACCCAAGGAATGTGCATATCCCTCATTCAAAAAGGGATACAGCCAGGCAGATTGCACAGAAAAATCATACATAATGGGTTTTTTCCTAATGATGAAAAAAAGCCATGCTGTTGGGTGTGCCACATTTGTTTCCAGCAAAATCAGGGAGAAATGGTCTGAAAGTGTGAAAACAGAGCAACATAGAAAAATGATCGTAAAAAGGATGAAGTTCACAGATTTTAAAAGGAAGAAGAAGAACAAAGCAGTGACAGCAGACAAGAATGCAGACTTCAGGAATTTCTTTCAAACCTCTTTGGAGATTAATGTGAGGGAAAACAGTTTCAAAGATTCAGCAGTTCCTTAATGCTGTTATTTCTTTAAGGGAACATAATGCAGAGGAAAGATGGAAAATAAATGCAGAACCTCAGGAAAAGCACAATGGCCTCAAATAGAACAAAGCAGCCTACAGAAACTAGGTCAGTTTTTAAGGATGTATATCTAAAGCAGATCATGAAGACGAGAGGATACTGAAATATTACCGAACAGAACTTTTAAAGACTAAAGTGTTTAATGTTTTTTTTGTTCAATCTGGCATGATCAACATAGAGAGTGTAACAAACAAAGTATAGCCTCTAGCTGGAATAAGGAAAGACTGGTTTACAGGTTATTTTAATTAGTTTTGGTAAATATTTTCAACTTGGATGAAAAAATATCCGTAAGAAATTAGAGAATGACAGAAGCAATCTCGAGTTAATTACTAGTGATTCATATAGGAACATGTAAAAAATGAATGGGTTTCCAGGAGTCACTTTTCCTGAATTTGAATAGGAGCATGGGGAGGACAGAATACAAGCTATATAATTAGGCTGTCAATAATTACTTGAAAAATTATCTAAAAGAAGCACTCAAAAGAAACTGAGTAGCTAGGCAGGAATTCACAGTTAAGAACAAGGTTTTCACACAATCATCTTTCCTTTAAGAAAAAGGAAATAGACCATGTGGAGAAGTGGGTGAAGGTGGCTGAAGTTCCAGATGCCTTCTGGCATAATAAGGCTTCTGACACTTTCCCATGCAAATTAGGGAAACTTAATTAGATGAAACTTTAATGTGGTGGATGCAAGTTTGTTGGAAACAGCTATCTATTCTTCAAATAGCACTGCTGTGTTTAGCATAGAAAATCTTAGGTAGTGAGAGAATTAAGTTCAGTAAGGAGAGCTACCATTTTGGGAACAAGCAGGTAGGGTGTATCTTATACCAGGTAACAAGATGAATGAAAGTTGACATCTCCTGAGACTGAAAAAACAGCCTATAACAACAGGATGCATGAAAAGGACTCTGATCCATATGATTTATCAACCAATTCTCCCAGTCTGATTGGCACAGAGAGGCCCTGACTGGGATGCTGTGTCCAGCCTCACACAATTCAAGACTGATTCAGTCCAAAAGAAGAAAGCAAAGAGCCAGAATGACAAGAGGTGCAGAAAATAAAGGGTGACTGAACAGACTGCAGTCATCTTAGTTATCAAAAAAAAGACTGAGAAGGGAGATACAAGAACTAAATTACTTGCTTATAGTGAAAAGGCTAAGTAGTATTTAATCCACTTCAGCAACATTTAGTTGGATGTTATAAATTCTTATATAACTAAATATATATAGTATAACTAAATGTTATATTTTCTCATAAGTATGATTTATCACTGAAAGAGATTAGTTGTAGAAGCCATCACTGGAAGCCCTTATAAACCACTCAAACATTTATTAAAAATAATTGTATATGGTTGAGCCTATTGAGGGGTAAAGAGAAGAAACCAATGACCTCTCAAAAATTAGTCTAGTCTTAACCTAAGCTTAGAAGGTCACATGGAATTTAGTTCATAGTTTATGAGCATCCAGCATTTTTCCAAGGGTGTCCCTAATGGGAAGTGTTTACTCAGATCAAGCTGTAAATGGAGAATGACTCAGTAAAATTAAAGTTGTGCACAGATAATCCAAGGTCATTTTCATTCCAAATCCATAAAGGGACTAAGAGTAGTTTGACTATTCAAGTGAATACAAATTTATTTCCTAGATATGACTTGTAGTAACCATATATTCAAAATCCACACTTCTTTGCTATTCAAAGCAAATTAATGAAGGGAGATTACTTGAAGAAGTCTATTTAAATAAGGTTATCAAGATACAAACATTGCATAATGTCAGTGCAAAATAAAAAGTTAATCTACTACAGGGGAATGCTAACTTTTCATTAAAAATGTGTCCTTTCCTCATTCTTTTAGTCATTGCACATGCAAGCTAGCTGTGCACCATGACACAAATAAGTAGTTTGAGGATACATGCTGTTTGCTTATGACTCAACAGCAGCTACACAGAAAATAGGACACCCTGTTGATATCCTAGTCCAGACCATAGTTCTGTACACAGTACAACTGCAGTTGTGTTTGACCCTTCTGCTACCAAAAGAAACCTCTTCTCAGTTTTAAAGGGCACACAAATGACTAGAAAATGCAAACAATCTCTTCCTGTAGAGTTTTCCCCAATTCTCTCTAAAATGAATACTAGGTAACCTTTGAGAATCTGGTGTAACAGAGTGGAAAACACTGCTGAAGTGGGGAGGGGACTCAGTAACATCTGAGCTTTGCCCTTCTGGAGCAGCATGAACAAGATAGTTGATAAGTATCATCTGGAAAGTCCAGTCTCCCTTACATTCCCTGGCAGACTTCCTGGAGATTTCATGATACACTGACTTCTCTCATCTAAGGGCAGTGCTGAATATACAAGATGCACATTCATCGTTTCTCCAGTCTTCATCAGATAAACATGTTAAAGGGCATCTTGCATATTACTGACATTCTAAAAACCTACAGCAAAGTAAAGAAAAACACAAATCAAAGTAAGACAGTTGAGAAACACAGATCTACATCAAATGTCATAAAGTTTTGTTTCCATTATTAAATATATAGCTCAAATATAATCAAATGCTTCTAACTTTATTTCTCTCAGTTACACAGTTTAACACTTAGCATAAACTGTTCAGCTGACTGTTTTGTTTAGGAATACACACACGAAAATAGTCATATGCCCAGTGTAGCATTGCTAGTAAAACTTCCTATGGCCACCTAGTGGCCTACATGGAATCGACCTATGAAAAATATTTAGGATTACATGAAGATCCTCTCATCTAAAAATAAAACAAAAAGTACAGGTTTCATAGCTTTTGCATATATTTGAGATATAAATACTAATTTGTTTGCACAGTACATCCTTTAACACAATTTGAGAAATAAAATGGGGGAGGGTACAAATTTTATGTGAGGAAAACTAATAACAGGAAGCAAAATTAAAATGGCCCTTAAGGAGAGAAAAGAAATTGAGGGAGCAAAATGTGAATTGAATTAATGATCTGAATGCATAAGTAAACAATCTGCAATGTGGTTGCAAATGTTATTACATCTGGATGTGAGAAAAAACTGGAAAATGGTACCATTAAAGAGAAAAAACAGCTAAATGCTTGCATAGTATGAAATGTTATGGAAATTCACCTGTTGTCCCCATTTTCAATAACTTAAATGAATATCACTTAAAACAGCACACAGATTAAAGACATCTGTATATATTTCAGATTTCAATATTAATGCCAAAAATACATAGTATGATTTTACATAAGATTTATGCTACATTAGAACACTAAAGACAAACATCACTTGAGTATTAAATGAAACATTAAATATTAAATAACTGAAAAATAAAATAAAAAGTGTAAACACTAAACTAACTTGGGAATTTGCTATTGCAACACATCCAATGAAGTGGTTTTAAACAGTACAAAAAGATTAGATTTAAGTATGTTTCCAGTCTACTTGGAATACACAAAGCTCATTCCAGAAACCTTTTAAAACCTGGTCCAGGATCACATAGAACCTTCTTTCTCTTGAGCGCTATTTTTATTCCTTTACACACTTAACTTTATACTGTTGTCTCTACCAATCTTTGCTTGCAAGGAGTACTCAACAGTAAAATGAATTTTAGTTTGCCATTGTTTGCTAGCATCTTGGTGAAAACTGAGGATTTGTTGGAGATTCAGTGTAAGATTTGAGTTCAT
This sequence comes from Toxostoma redivivum, assembly GCA_013397375.1. NCBI lineage: Eukaryota > Metazoa > Chordata > Aves > Passeriformes > Mimidae > Toxostoma > Toxostoma redivivum. The sequence goes on along the minus strand of VXBI01009233.1, from coordinate 653,009 downwards.
ATGCAGCGCCGCTATCAACTTCCATGGATTTCCGAGAGAATAGGAGCCTTACATCTCTGTGGAGGTAGATCTTTCCAGATTTAGAACTCTGGAACCTGAAAAGAGACAAATATCTGTATTATCTAAAACAAAAGAATAATCTTTAAAATCGTTAAATAAAATGCAGTCTAAAAACATTAAGGCCAAAACACATTTGAACAAACAAAATTAGTCAGTTAAAATGAAAAGAGAAAGAATATCCTAACACCTTCATTCTGCTTTGTTTCTTTTGACACTTAAAGGTTCTGTTCCTAGTCACCAATGCAGTGCACAGCTTTGAAAGCGGCATGGAATATTTGAAGTTCACTGCCATTATGTACATTGAACATTAAAGTCCTCAGTAATCAGGAATGGCAAAAAATGTTCTTCAGTCAGCACTCCTGAAAATGTCCAAAGGATGGCCTAAGCACACACAAAAGGGAATTTTCAACTATATACAAATCGAATATGCATTTCAGTTCCAGCAATCACACAGATTTCATTGGTCTCTTTATGAATATAACATCAGGAAGTTTAATACTGCTTTATGCCATACTCCAAATACAAGAACTTGTCTTGAGAAGCAGTAGGTACTGGGATCTCTGCAGGAAGGCAGAAGTTTTTTTGCACAGACTAGGAAGCTTTTCAAAGAGTCTGCAGCTCACTGGCCCAATCACCAAAGCAAACAGTGATCAATTCCTTAGCCCATTTGTCTTTTATGCTGCATCTAAACAGCCTAATTCACGTCTTCCAAACCTGCAGAAATGTGCCAGTTCCACTTTCCCAGGGTATTGAAAACTGTATATAGGGAGACAAGATCTGCATTTCAGAGTATTGTGTTCTATGGTTTTCATGTGGCAGAACTCTGTAATTTCCTTCTCTCCACCAGGAAAGGCAGAAGAGCCTAGGAAGCATTTCTTACATCAACTGAACTTAATGTCACTACCACTATGCCACAGCAAAGGAGAAATGCTATTGCTGCTGCAATAGAAACAGAAAAGCCATTGCTGTTGTCACAACAAGATGATACCATGGCAAATGCTGAGAGAGCAATGCATGCTATGTTATCATGTATTACAATTTGCACAGATTTTCAATAGGCTTTTACATATTGATCCCATTAAAAGAAATGCATTATCTCTAGAATAAACCTATCCATAATTTGACTGAAATTCTGAGAGGTAGGAGAAAGACAAGTACAGAAGATCCATCAAGGCTTCATGGTCTGAAGAAGGCAGGTTGCAGAAATGGATTCTGTGGCTCTGTTCTGTTCAGACGAGTGATGCAGAATAGCCTGTAGTCATTCCCACAGCCAGACAAAGGAAAACTCTGTTCTCCTAGATACAGCTGTCAAGGACATTAAATGCAGCAGGGTCCAGCAGAATGTTCCTACTGGCTCCCACAGAGATCTCATCCATCACTATTTATTTGCTCAGTGCTGTCAGTGGGAAAGCCCTTTACCTGACAGGCAAAAGGGAGAAGACACTATCTTAAGAGAAGACTGTGGAGGAGAGCACAAGGGGAGAGTGAAAGAGACAAGGGACAAAGCAAACATCATAAACAGTTAACTCAGACTCTAGCACATAATACATTCTAAAAGGAAAAATTTTAGTGAAAGGTCTATTGCAGTAAAAGTATGACTGAAATTAATTCCTATAGATCTAGTTATAAAAGCACCATCATAAAATAGATCTCAACTCCCCTTTTACACATGGATCTTTCAAAAGAATTATTAGCATGGTACCTATTTTTAAACTTCTCAAGCTTGCTCTTTTCTATGAGTGATAATCCTGCAAATCTCCCTTTGCTCAGTAAATAGTGGTTCCCTGCAATATGACTTTTCTGAGCATGACATTTTGGAAAGATGGAAGAAGGATAAGTGTGAGACAGCAGCAAAGTTAAATGGATTCTTCTCATCCATTACCTATTTTTTTTTCTTTTAGACAGGTCTACCCTAGTAATTGGGATTTAGAAATGTTGTTTTTTATACATGCAAATGCATTGAAATAATTGAGACAAGCATTGCCTACACCCTCACAGGATGGTGATGGAATGGCCAGCATGGGACTGACTCCAGATCTGTAGCAGCTCCAGGAGTTTTGTGTAAAGAAATTTTAAAAACTCAACACAACAGGTCTCTGACAGTATCCTAGGAACAGTAACAACAGACAAATGCTTAAAACACACAAATATTGGAAGTCTGGCAGAGGAACTTTACTGAAGAAATGACAAATACAAGCACAAAGTCCCTAGATGTATTTTATAGGCCATCAAAATTCACAAAGAACAGAGCAATTTACAGAAACAGAATAATCCTGAAAAGCAGGATAATCATGAAAGCATACACAGCAAGATGTGTTTTGTAAGTGAAAAAGACTATATAACACAATCTATAAAATCTGTAAATAAAAGCATTAGGACAAGGATAAAAATTTCTAGATAAAAAATGCTGAGAGACCAGACAGATCAAAAGCAGCTAGTAAATCAGTAATAGCAGGTATCTTCAGCTTCCACCAATAAAGGTGTATATCACATTAGCACAGTATTTTAAAAAAGGTTTCTCAACACCTTGAGGAATCACTAATTTTAAAAACCAGTTTCAAGCTTACCCTCCACTGAGCCCTCAGTAACAACCCCTGTTCAGCTGTTAAGCAACAGCAACTATGCTCCATGCAATTCCTAGCATTGTGTCAGTAACTAAGGCTGTTGACCTAGCTTTAAAAACTTGAAAAATGCTGAGCTGTGGGCAGGTTAGCTGTTTAATTACTTTTTACAAGGGTGCCAGAATGTGACCTAGAAACCCACAGATGGTCATCATCCCCACAACGCCAGGCAGAAATGAGGCACAAGCAGAGCTGAGTTCACAGCTCTTATGCGCAAGTAGATTTAATTACAAGACAAGAAGTCATTGCTTCACATGCAACAAAAAATTATCCCCAAAGCATCTTCAAAAAACAAACTGCAGGTGCAGCTCTTGGGGGTTTTTAATGAATAAAGCTCTGCTGTGTGTGCAAGCTCCATTTGGTATCTCAATCCTGTAGCTGCACGTACAAGTACAGCCTAATGGCATATTGAACAGAGCCTCAAACACACAGAACTGCATGCAGGAGCTGCTCACACAATAAATCTGACACTTTAAAGACTGTTGTAGAAAATCTGGCCGCCGATGTTAAGCTCCAGACCTATGCAAGCGTTTTTGCTGAATTACCACTTGAAAAGGAGCTTTCATAATGTGAGTGCTGACAACTGTGATTAAGGCCTCGCAAGCAGATGCGACCACAATGCAGCTCACTGGTGGTGACTTCATTTGTTTTTTAAACAAAATTTCAGTATGTAAGCCTAAGATGCTTGTGCTCAATAACTACTGCAACTAAAACTGAAAGGCTGTTCTAAGTCAACTTGAGTAACAAAAAAAAATAAATCTGAATAGTTAAAACTCTTTAGGTTTGCATAACTTTTTAGTAAAGCAGGCTTGAGGAAACTTTACTGCTTTTAAAAATGAAGCTTTAAAACCAACTTACATGAATTAATATACTACTAAGATTTTTAAACTCTCCTAATTAAAATCCATCTTTAGCAAATAAGGCTACTAAATGGACAACTGAGCCTTTTGTAAAATCATAAGTGCTCAGTATAATAAACCACAAGTCAGATCAACATAAGCTACTTTAATATTTCAAGGAGTTCTGCCATACTTACATGATGAGAAAGAACCCAAAGCTTGTGTTTATCAAGATAGAAAAAACTTGTGGCATACTCTGTTATTCACTTTCCAAAGTAAGCAGCTAAACATCATAATTATGATTTTGATTTTCCCATCACAAATGAATGCATTTCCAATTACACATCATAAACCCATGAACTGATCCCTACCAGAGGTCTGAAAGCTGAGCTAAATTGTTCAGATATTTCAAAATGAGAAGCATCAGAACTGCAACATTTCTGTCTCTCAGCAGGTATCAGAATAGGAAGCTCTTAAAAAACTTCTAGTTGTAACATATGAGAGAGCAGAAAGCAGGTTTGCCTTCAAATAGAAGTAATTCTTGGGTCTGTCAACAAGAAATTTACAAACTACATTAAAGTGGAAACTGAAAGGGGACACAAGACCACTACTTTTCCTGAAGGTATGCCAGACCCAGCTGGCCACAGACTTTTACCTACCACTGCAGCTGAGGCCTGTCCCCAGTTCCTCTGCACAGTCAGATCAACATTCCACCTGAACAGAGCCTTCTATTGGGGCTTTTTCAGAATTTGCCTCAGAAGAAAAATTTTAGAAGGTGGTTAGGCTAAGACCTTGCAAGTTAGTGTGGCCTGAAAGGCTGAATGTCAATCTAGGCTAAATGTCAGAATAAAAACACTGTTCAACAGCCTTCTCATGATACTGTTTTCACACTCCAGTAAACTAACACACTTCTTTATGACTTTCAACTTTATTTAATGGGAGAGTCTGGCTTAGAATCACTGTTCTAGACAAGGTTGAGTTTCAAAAGTCTGTTGGATAGAAATCAATGTCATTACATTGGAAAAATAATATGTACCAGAAATAATTGTACAAAAATAGAGAAGTGTAAGATATTTGATTTTGTTCTGCTTGCTCACTTCAGAATGTCAGCTACTGATGGGTTTCCAAATGCTGCAGTGAAAGCACTGGGTCTGTGTGTACAGGCATTTCTTACTGCAAAAACACAAGCAAAAAGCCTGCAAACTGCAGGAGGACAGAGCATATCCATCATTCCCCTTTGTTTCCAACTGCAGTCTCCAGAACACCCCAAGAACAGCAGCAGTGTCTGATTTCAGGCAGTGCTTTGTAAATCATTTAAGGAAGATTGAGTAAATATTTTATAAAGTGAAATGCATAATCACCAGTATTGCATCATGAAACAGGTATTTACATTTTTGCCACTAAACACTGTACTTTTAGTAGTAGCTCAGACCATTTTTCATGTTACAAGCTATTCTGGTGAAGAGGCACACGTGAAACACACCAGAGCACCTTCTCTTCAGTGATCCTTAGTTTTGGCTTTTGTCCATATCACATCCACTTTCACTATTTCCTGTAACCTCAAAAAAAGTGCATCAATCCAGCCAGAAACAATTTCTCTCTCGCTAAGAAAAGATTTAAGCTTTACAATGGTATACAAAATACTTCAATGCCAAGAGAGAGCTTTATGTTATATTTTAACTTTGTTTCTCCCAAGAAGAACCCAGATTATTTATTAGCTCTTCTTCCTCTACTATCTAGCTTAAAGATCAAGTTAGCATTCTTTAATATTTTTTTCATTCTTTCTTATTTCTCTATACAGAAAGGCTGGCTGGGGAAGAAATTATGAGTTTAATTTTGGCAGATACTTTGTGGTTTTGGCTTGTGTTTGTTGATTTTTTTTTTGTTTTATTTTGGTTTTTTAACTTCAAGGAGCTTACCTCAGATGTATGAGGTAGCGTAGTAGCCTTTCTTCAGTCTGGTGACTGTTTTCTTTATTGACAGATCGCTTGATTTCTCGTCTCACAGGAACAGAAAAAGTTCTTTGCCGTAGGAATGTTTGATGATTAGCTGGCATTTCTCTCAAGTCATAGATCACCACAAACATCTTCACCACAGTTTTGTTAGGGTTAAATAAGGTCTGAGAAGACAAACAGTTCAATACAATATTCTTTAGAGATGATAAGTTTTTAAAAAGAAGCCAACAAATCTAACCCAAATTCCATCTGCCAAAATAGTTCTTTATGCACTTTGCTTCTGTACCATACAGAAACATTTATGTAAAGACATTGTGAAGCCTTTCTGGTTTTCAACACTTCAGCTACCAGCAATTCCCATTTTTAAAAATAATTCTAAACACAATCTAATCTGAATGAAACACTAGCATATGACTACTCTTACTTTGCTAATCAACATCCCCGTTTTTGTTTATTTTTCCAGTCAGCTTTTTGTCTACACTGTTTTTCAGCCACAATACACTCGCAGGAAGCACAGTGGTGGGCTCCGCTTTTAAACCTGAAATTATGAATGTGTTATCTTGGACTGGGTTCTTAAAATAAAGAGTCAGCTCATTGGTTCTAAGCAATGACTGTGATTTACTTTGTGATTTTATTACAAAAGGAAAAGCAGTGTTAAAATATTACAAAAAGTAGATACTATTATTCAATCCTAATCACTTTGGAAGAATTTTAGGATTTGGACTGTGGCCTAATTATTTCCCCATCACTTTTTCAAAGCCACAGTGTCCCCAAGTATTCCGAATCTCCTAGAATTGATTTTAAGAATCCTCAGAGCACAGAAGTGTTCAACTATTGGGAATCTTTTTTTGTTCCACACACAGATTTCTACTTTGAATTACTACAGTACCTACAGATATGCACATTTCCACTGCTAGCTTCATGCTCATCTCCAATAACCTCATCTCTGCATGACTTTCTTGGTGTTAGTGGTTTCAAGGCACCCTTATCTGCTGAGTACATACCACTTGTATTGTTCCTGAAGGCGGTACCCGATAACCCCTTTTACCAAGGGACTCTAAAGTAATTACACCCTACAAAAACAAAACACATATTTAGGTCACAGAGATAAACAAACCAAAACGTTCTAGTCATGTAATTGCGTTTATTTGAAACATAATCAGTAATTTATATAAGCTAAAAATAGAGAAGGCAATTCATTTAAGATGCAGTTAAAAAATCAACAGTAGAGGCCTTAAAGATACTTTGGCAGAACATTAAAAGCTGTGCAATAAGCAGTACATTCTCCTCCTGAAACAAGATTCAAGTTTCCACATCTTCTCCACATCAGGGAGCTAGGACAAAACAGAGCTTTCTTTTCAAAGCAGCTGGGAGGTTAAAATGGAACATTTATCTCCTCTTTTCCATTTCTATATCATCTACAATTGCACCAATAGTACTCCAAATCTCACAGAACTCATTTTTGCTTTTCAAAAGCAGCAGATGCATTTAATCTTCCACTCTAATCCAAACTTTAGGAAGGATGACATCTGCTTTTGTACCAGCTGGGATCTGGAGCCTCGAGTCCTCCACAGGGTGCTGTGACACTGCCAAAGCCATGCTCGGGGTACTGCCACACGTCTGGTCACCCTGCAGGGCACCAGTGCTGCACCCCTCTGCACTGGGCTTTAAAAACCCAAACCAAACAAACAACCAGAAAACCCCAAAGCAGAGAAACTAGCTATACAAACAGAAACAATGCTTCTGATGATGGAGGCACTACACAAATGCTGTATTAATCCTGGGAGACTCAGCCATAATAGCATATTTGGAATTAGCATGTGGAAAAGCCCGGAACAATGAAACTCAGCTAGGAAAATAAGTAATGCTACTTTAACCATTTGAAGAACATGAGAATCCCTTTGCTTCCTAGAAAATCATATGAAATAATATAGAAAGATGAAAGCAAAAGAATAGATAATTTTTGAAGAGGTTAAGACATATACAAGTTTAAACTCAAAGCCATTACATAAACTCTAAGCAATTTCATTTTCTAAATACTTTCCAAAGCAGAAGGTCAGAAATGGTAACTGCTATGAATTTAAAATCTAAATCTAAATATTGGGATACTCAGATGTTCATTACTTGACTTACATGGCTAAACAAACCGTTTACTGTATATTAGACAGATGCACACATATGAAAATCTCTAAAAATTGGATTTTTCACCTATGTAAAATTAAGGTTTCTTAACAGGCATTCAGAACAAATCCAGCCTCCAATGCAATGCCAGCATACAAGACACCATTTTCTTTTTACAGAGGAGCACTTTTACATGTGCAAAACCCATGGTGTCACTGTAGAAAGGTGGAACAGAACTAGCACCCAGAGAGCACAAACACTGCATGGCTGCAAACATCAGCAAACAATGCAGCCCGTGAGAGCGTCGAGTGTCACAACAGCCCTGACAGTATCTGCTTTAAAAGAAGGGGCTGAATAACTTCCAAGACTAAGGTCTCCATCAGCAATTGCCCCTTGGCATGCACCTAAGCCACTCTGCAGAGTGGTTAGTTGCCCAGAGCAGCTGCTTGTTGAGACAACAAAATATATCCTGTTAAGTCCAGCTATTGCCTCACTGCTATTTTAAGTTAGATGGATAAAAAAAGATGCTGGGGGTTGATCACTGCAGTGTGTGGGGAGACAAATACATTCAATATCCCAAGATGAGAACAGGTGAATGGTGGGGCAGAGAAATAGAAGGAAAAGCACCGGTTAGGGAAAGGAAGAGGGACAGCAGAACTCTGTCAGAGGCAGTTGAAAATAAGACAGACTCTGCAAATCTTTACTTTCTGAACCCTCTACTCACCAAGCTCTTGCTCTTCACCTCCACATATCAGAATTTATTTAAAATAAATCCAACCACACATTTACCATGTAAGGAGAGGGCGCATTGTCATCTGAAACGCTGTAGAATGACACTTCAACTGGCAGAGTCATGTGCGTGGGACAAAAGACTCCACTTGCTCCCACCTCTGCTGTGAAACCCTCCACGACACCCAGCGGGTCCAAGCGGAAATTCAGGACAGATTCCTGAAAAACAAAGCACAGACAGCTTAGGTTGGGAACACCTCAAATAAAACAGACCATAACCAATCAGGAAACAAGTGCAAAAGCCCACAGAGAACTTGATTGCAGCAGGGTCTATGCTTGATTTTCAACATATACTATCTGAAAAAAAATTCATCTAGATTCTGCAACCTTCCCCAGCAAATTCAACTCCATATTTCACAAGACAGTACAATACAACCTGTTAATGCATTGTCTATTAGTTGCAGTAATTGGATATGCTACATGAAGTGAAGACCTGGAGCCTACATTTCAAACATGTTCTAACACACTGATTTAATCCAGCTTTTGTGACATACTAAGTAGACTTTAAGAGTGAAAATGTAAATACTTTCTTCTAGGTAAGTACATTATAAACATGAACAATTACAGGTTATTAAATGTCATTTATGGCAACAGAACATCTTCTAACTTGACCATAGTGGGAAACAAAAGCTTAGGCAACTCATTGTATTTGATTCTCTGAGGCAGAAGATGTCTGGGGCATGAATTAAATGCCTTTACAGCTGGAAATGAAAACAAATTTTATTCAATTCAGTCAGGAACTTTTACATTCTAATAATGCTGGAATTGTTGACAGTAATATACTTTTAAAAGCAGTACAGAAGAGTATTAAAAATACCACAAGAATTCTAGAGAATATGCAATACCTCAAAGTTTCCCAGAAGGCTTAGACTTGTTACTGGTGGAGCACTAGAACTTAGAAATGGTTTCCCATGGCTGTCTGGATCACCGTCTCTGTTTATACATTGTTGTGGGCTATTAAAAAAAGACAGAATAAATATAAAGGATAAACACATTTGCTTTTGTCTTCTGGGTATAAACAGCTCTAGAAAGAATAATTTACTTACTGTACTACAAAATGTTGTCCTAAAGAAGTAACAGTTGAATATTGCCTATTAATACTTTAGCAGAATGTTTTCTAGTTAACTGAAAAAATATTTTCACCAGCTTTACGTTACAAGGGATAAAGACAACAAAAATTTGTTCTTTAGCTCCATTAGCAAGAATCAAAATATCAGATTATTTTCTCTTGTACGTGGGTGCTTTTGTGTCATATTCTGTAATATAGCTCATATATCCAACATCAAACCACCATACCAAAAGCTGTTTGTGTTACATGCATTAATGTATGAAAGGTCAAGATTGGCCCTTTTAAAAAATATGGTTCTCTGAACAAGTTAAGACAAGATGCTTAACATGCTCAACACTAGGAACAAGATAAAACACAAAAATAACATGGGTTTGAAGGATAATCAACAATTACTAGCTTTTCTGTCTGCCAACTCAAGTGTATCTCACAGCATATCTGCCCCTGCATGGGACAGAATTCATTCTGCCAGCAGCTCACATTCCATGGTTATGTTCCAAAGCTGTGCTAACCTGGAAACTCCCAGGGCAACTCAGCTGCTGAGCTTTGTATCAAAATAAGGATTCTTTTGAAAGCATTTTTGTCTTTGCTAACATGCTTTGATTTTGCATATAAATATATATATACATTATGCCTCCCTCAAAAATCTCAATGTTTCTGGTAAATAAAACATACCTTCTTGCAGACAGACATTTCAACAATGATGAATCCAGATCAAAGCATCCAGACTGTGTTTTCCTTTGAGGAACCTCCACAAGGAAAGAAGATGCTAATTTGAAAACTGAACTGCTACCACAGACAATTTTGCCAAGTAAGCACATTTTGCCAAGAATTTTCATGACATTACAAAATTATAAAAACAGAGCAGAGAATGTAATTCCCATACATTTTAAACTTAGTGAAGAAAATTCTAGGATTGTTAATGATGAGACTGTAAACTCTGATTAACAGAAAGTATTTCAATAAAGACATTCAGGAAGCTGATGTCTCTTTGGAACAAGACAGAATATTACTAATAAACAGGCTGTAATCATTTGTTTCCAATTTCCCTGAAAATATGACAGGCTTTACAGGCAATGAAGAATAAAGCATATCACATGTTGATTACAGGACATCACTACTTCAGTAGTTTCAATAGGAACTGCCTGTTTTTTAAAATTCCAAACAACCTACCAAGAACTGTAACACTTCCCCTGTGTCTGCCTTATCACACACAGCAGCTTTGTTTCACTAAGTCATTCCATGACACCTCTGGTTACTGAAGAATGTACAGTACAAACTGTTCACAGAAACAAAGGTTTTGGAATAATGAGCAATCAGCTATTAAAAACTAACACAAAACCCCCTAAATGACAAAATGTTAACTTATGCTTAAAACACTGATCTTCAAAATGCCTTTTTTGTGCTCTAAAATAGCACCAAAGCATTGTTTCAATCAATTTTTCTAATGTCACCTTTTGTTAATCTTGATATGATCTCAACAACTATGTCTTTATTATTTTCTTTTCCAAAATTATTGTTCAGCCTAATTTACATATTAACTCTCATTTAAGCATTAATTTCCACTACAAGAGTATTCACTGTGACACAAAGTAAACACATACACTTCACTGAGGTCTTTTGTCACATTTTGCACCATGCACAGACATTAGAAGAACCAATAGTCCCTTTCTCAGCTAAAAGAATTTTAAGAACAACTTACAGGACTTGAAAGTAGAGGCAGTCCAGTTCTGGGATGAAAAGCCTTTGTTGAAGTTCCGTCCAGGGATCGAAAACTGTGTTTCCGCCATGTATTTGTGTGTTTTAGAGATGGTGCTTTCTGCCAGCAAAACAAACTTACTCAGCTTATCAATGGGATACTTCAGTCACCTATCATGAAAACACTCACTTGGGAGAAGACTCCTGACCCAGGTGGATCTACATCACACTAGCATAGCATGAAACATTCAGTATAAATTCCCCTTGACTCAATCTACAGCTGCACAGACTGCTCCCCAAAAGATCACATTCCATACTCAGACAGGTACATTTCTACAAACCAGGAAGCCTCGCTGCCCATAGAAACAGCCATTCATAACTAACTCTGTCACCATGAGGGGAACAGGACAGTGCTCTTCTCCATGTTAAACTGATCAACTTTAGGGGAGGCACCACTGGCCAAGTTACCCCATCACAGAGAATCATTTGATAGGTCACCTTGTCAGCTAGACCATGGCACTAAGTTGTTTCTTGAACACCTCCAGGGATGGTGACTCCACCACCTGGGCAGTCCATCCTCATGCTTAACCCTTTCCATGAGGAAATTTTTCCTGAATTACTTCAGGCCAAGATTACAAGGGTAATACGCTGCTACCTACAAGGTCAGGCTGAAAGGTTCTCTTCATGCTGGCCCTTAGCAGATAGAGGGTACAAAGGGAGCTATAGGAATTATTGTTTGTTCCCATATGTATTTACCTGTACATCTGGGTTCCTCTGCCGCTCACACTTAGCCGCATTGTCTTCTGCAGATTTCTTCTGAGAAGTGCTTTGAAAATCGAGGCCCGTTGGGTCTTCATTCTCATCATGTGCAGTTTTTGTTTTATCTTGTTTGGTTTTGTTTTTGAAACTGTCATGGTCTTTATTTAAATAATTTTCAATACTAACAAGCTGAGTATTTTGCTCATAAATATTTGGTTTTTTGGAGTCTCTGTCTAAACACTTGAGCTCATTTTTGTGCAAAGAGTCAGATACTGGCATCACAGTTGCTTTTTTTGTACCTTCAAGTATTCTGCATTTTTCCATCTGCAAATTATTAAAACTGTCTGTGCCATTGTTCTCACTAACAACTGTTCTTTCTTTAAGTTTATTTGTGCAAATCTGTTCATCAATGCTGCTGGAATTTGAACCCTCTTTAAATCTATTGGTTATCAGGTCTTTCTGTGCAGAACCAGAACGTATTTCCAATTTATCTGGAACTTCAGATTTATTTTCTCTAATACATGATGATGATGATGTGTGAATGCTACTAAATGCATGAGAAGTTTTATTTGAAGTCTGATGAAATGCATTTTGGACAGTTTCACTGGGTTTAGCTAAAACCAATTTTCTTCTTGCTTGGACTTTCAGAGAAGTCTTCAATTCTCCATCAAACCTAGAAGGACTGATAGGAGTATCAGGTGTCTTTGTCCCTGATTTACTGCTGTCTGCTAACAAAGAAAAATTTGATTTAGCGAAAGGTTCCTTGCCTTTCTTCAGCAAATTTTCATCTTCATACGTACTTCGGAAAATTTTTGATGTGACTGGACTAGCCTCATGCACTTTGAATGGACGTCCAGCAACATGGGAAGTAGCTGGATCACAATGAATCAAGTGTTGGGCAATCCTTGCTATCACCTCTTGCCGCTCCTGGAGCAGGGAATCAATCAGGGGGTTGCTCTCTCCTGCCGACTGACGACCACAGTGGTTCCCTGGAACACGGGCGTTGAGCAGTGTGACCTCTGGCACTGCCCTAGTTTTGCCTTCACCACCATCTTCCTGTATTACATTGTCTAAGTTGGCAGCAGGAACAGGGGAGCTTTCCTTGCTTTTCCTTGGCAAGTTCTCTTCTTCGAAAGTACTCCGAAAAGCTTTTGGTGTAGCCGAGATGCTTTCACGTGTGGTGAATGGATGCCCAGCAACAACTGGTGAAGTAGCTGGATCACAGTGAATCAAGTGCTGAGCAATCCTTGCAATGACTTCTTGTCGCTCCTGAAGTAAAGAGCCTATCAAAGGATTGGTTTCTCCTGTGGGCTGATGAGAGCAATGACTGTTTGAAACACAGGAATCAACTAGAGGATAGGATTTAAAAGTTCTGACTGGTGTTTCATGTGATTGTGTCTTGTTGTCTGCTGTGGCATTATAGCACTGAACTTTAGGCTGCGATGCCCCAAAGTCAGATCCACGTCCAGTAGATGGATAAAGTTTTAAATTTCTAAAAGACGTAGTAAATTCAGGCATCTTTTTTCCATTAAGCAGGCCTTCAGGTGTCATTGTCCATGTCTGTTTCCCACGAAAACGCTGTGGACTGGGAGCACTGCATTGCCGAGCAGAACTGGGATTGCTGCGCTGATGGAACTTACGCTCTTGCATTTGCTTTTCATAAAAGCTAAGGTTGGTGTGAATACTACAGGTCAAAACTGGGTAGTTGGATTGCCTAGGCAAGGACTGGACGCTGACCCTCAAGGCCACATTGTGAGAAACATTAGGAACAGGAAAGACATGCTCAGTGGGTGTCTGGGAGAACGTCCATTGCAAGTCCACATCTGCAGCGCTCACTCTGAAACAACACCAAAGGGCATTTACAAAAATAGCTAAATGAAAAGTTTTTAATTATCTTCTTTGTAACAAATGTCTAAGAAAAAGCACTAGAAACATCAGCAACTGCTGTCCTTTGCGTAGTGCACATATCCTATAGAACTGGGCCAACAATATGGCACCTTCTAAAAGCAAGCAGGAAACCAGGAGAGAAGGATGATTTTAAGACAAGCTGCAGCAATCTGCAAACGAGTTTTTTTCCATTCCAGGCGTACCTGTACAGGATGTTTCGGGGAACAGCACCATGTGAGACACTCAGCCACGCGCTCAGCTGAGAGAAGAAAACAAAGGAGCGAACTGCCAATAAGAGGGTCTTCTCTTCAATAAATCGATCCCCACTCCTAAGGCATTTAAAGACAAACATGAGTGTGGATAAGAATATTCAGAGATCTATTAGAAATAGAACATTGCCAGATCTTCAGTTTGAAAACAAAATATAGCTTAATCAAGCAAAGCAAAAACTTCTCAAACATTTTAAAGACTCCAGAGCCTGATTTGCTTTTATACACATTAAAACTGACAAAATCTGACATAACAAATGTTACATGTATTAAAAGGACCATCTGCAGCCAGGATCATTTCATACTCTGCAGTGCACAATGTGCACTGCAGAAATTTTGAGTACAAGACAACTAAAATTGAAATGCTTTGATTTCACTAGCAAACAGTGGTTTTCTCAGATCAACCCTCACAGCAAAAAGCCAGGTCAAAAACACTAACTGATTACTTTACTGATGATTTAATATGACAAGATTCTTGCAATTATCAACTAATCCTCATATCCAACTTACTGTCGAGGAACTGGCTCCAAAATCCACCTTTCTAACAGCAATGCATCTTGTTTGATGGCAGGATCATTTAAATCATTCCCCTCTGTGGTGGGCCCTTCATCACTGTAGCAACAGTCTGGAAGTAGCATCACTTCTACCATGATTGGAATATTGTTCTTCCACAGAAGCATAACCTCAGATCTGGTTCGCCTGGCCTGACGACACTGAGGGAAAGAAAAATGTCAACATACACAAGACATAAAAATACTACCCAGATTTAAATCTCATTTAAAAGTACATTTCAAAGTACTAGGGAAGAGTAAGGGGCAAATTCTGTTTGGTTTCACCAAATCAGAAATAAGATTCCAGAGCTATAAAATGAAAAAATAATTAACATATCCTTTACAATTGCCATTTGAGCAACTTGCTTTAGGAAATTTCAAAAGCTTGTAAAATGCATTTCCCCAAACACTGCATTTTGCTACCTTGTAGTTATCTCTCCACAGTGCACCCTTTGGGTAGACAGACTCAATCAGTATCTTTATAAATTCTGTGTCTTGGAGCAGGCTAACTTCTGCACAAATATAACTTAAATTCCCATGGTACTGAAGAACTTTTACTTGACAGATGAAATGCTCCAACCTTACTCCCAAACAGACTGACTAGATTTTATGTGCTGGTGTTTTTTGGATCACTAACTTTTCAAGAACACCTGGAAAAGTAAGAAGTTAGGCAAGTTAGCCTACATTTTCTCAAAAGAAACCCCAGACCAAGAATACTAAGTATAGTACTTGTCATTTGCATAATAAAGATTCAAACAGGCACTGCATTCAGGTAGTCATGCAGAACTTCATGTTCAAGGATAAAAGGCTTAATGATCTCTCATTTTAAGGACAGATCTATTATTAGAAGGATACTGAATTACACACTCATTTAAATGAAGGACTGACAGAAAACCATTGTTACTTGTGCTTAACTGTGAATCCACTGTGGGGTTCTTGGCTGACTTGAACCACGATAGCAAGGAGTTGTGACATGAAATGGGTATCATCACCATACCTGAGCCAGTTTGTCACTGCATTCATGCTTAGTTGTTGGGGGCTGACTTGACTGTGCTGGGGGGCAGTGAAAGCCCTCTGTCCTGCCCTTGATCGAGTACTCTGGTGTCCGGCCCTCAGTGATCAGCAAGGCCAAGGAGACCAGGAACTCCTCAGCTTCATACTCAAAGTATTCATCCAAAGTATCTGTCATTTCAAAAAGACAAAAATTAATGACATTTGCTGTATAACAACTGTTCGCTGACCCTGCAGTTTGTTTCAATTACACTTGAAATGAGAGTGAGCTAGGGGAAATGGATCTTTGTGTCAGACTGGCTGCACTCCCCATAAAACCCACCACTCCCTACTCCAGCACCACAAAACAACTTTCCTCATCTCAGTGTTGTCACTACAAAAAAAGAACTTTGTTTTTCAACAGCTTTTCCAGAAGACAAAAGATTTTCTGGGCTCTTGTGGGAGAAGTCTCATGACAGTATGACTTGGCATAGTTGTTATCATCTGACAGATGGAATAAAAAGCCACAATATATCATAAAATAGATAAAATTTTAAGAAGAACTATTTACTTCTATTATGGAAAAAGTGGGACACAATGTTCTTTAAGATTTTTATTGCAAGTCCCTCCTGCTGAGAGCAAGGCTTACTTCAGAGGTCCATTTTTAGTTACCATTAACACATAGTAAATGTTCCGAAGAAACATACAGAGTATTCATTGTTTTGTACCATGGTCAGTCTAAACTTGTGCAAAGAACGAAAACTCAACAAGTCTCTGTAGACAAAGCAGCAGCTGGCATTGCTCTTCATGAAGAGCCCTGGCACACTCAATTCCTGCTGTTAAGATGCACCATTTTATGGTGTTTCATAGAGCACCCTTCTCCTCCTCCTCCCTCATCACGAGGATGTCACCCATCATTCAAACAGATTTAAGTACGACTAGATCATGTCGTTCCCCTTTCAGCTTCAAAACACTTCAAGTTTCAAAATTATTTAATTACTGAAGAGGTTACAAAAAACTCTCTTTTCCATGAAAGCAAAAATACATTCCCTTCAAAGTCTATTTTAAGAGCAGCAAAGAAAAGCGGGTGGAGGCAGGGCTGCCAGCAGTTCTTTACCTTTATTTTGATGCTTTAGGGGAACAAAAGCACATGACATCTTCACAATTTTAGCTTAACTGTCCTATGTCCTCCACCACAACTGCCACAGGGAGAGACTTAATTTCTATTCATGTTTCAATTATCATGCATAAAATACCTTTCAGAAGTCTTTTTTGTCTTGGTCCCCTAATAGCAGAGCATTTGGCAAACATTGCAAAGCAGACTTCAGAAATGAATACAAGAATGGATGCATGAAACAAAAGCTCCAATTAAACGTGCAATTATCTGCATATGCAAATTATAAAGTGTGTAAAACTAGCTTTTGCATGTACATATTTGCCTAGCCCAGGCTTGTAGACCATGGACCCCAGGGCTTACAGCCTATTTGAAGGGATTTACACAAGGTAAGTAAGAGAAGTCAGCCCACTGCTGAAGAAGAGCCAGGACCAATCAATTACCCTGGAGGACCCCATAAGGCATGTGACCAATACATTAATTAATCTGGGATAAGTTAAAATGGTCATTCACCTGATGGATGGCAAAAAATATCTAATAAAGGGTGCATGAAAGATTAAAGGAGTGGTAAATAACAGAGAAGACAATACTCTTAGGTAGTGATATGAGTCACCAACAAAATTAGGCACCTGCACTTTTTTTCAGCTGGAAGTCTGGTGAACAATAGGCAAGTCATACTTGGGAATAGGAAAATGAAATTTGGGAAGATCCTGAAAAGGATTTGGATATACAACAGACAGAAAAAAAATTGCAGCATTATCTTACTGCTAAGCTCATCTTTGTATGTCCAAAGGCCATGATAATTTCAAGAAAGTCACAGCAGGAAGGATCACTACTGGAGTATTTTGCCTACTCTAACATAGAAGTTCAAAAATCTAGAAAGTGTTCAACAGGAGTGAAATTAATTTAAACAAGAACTGTCTCGTTCTTAGCAGACTAAACAAAACTAATTCACCCATGCAAAAACTGCAAGAAGAATTGATCTTAGTTAAAATACATAAAGCCATGTATGATTTTTAAGAAAAACTGTAAAGAGTATGTGATCAAGATCAGCATGTGCACAGTAAAACGTGATACCTGAAAATTTACATTGGAGAATTTTAAGTGGCAAGTAAAACAGACATGCCCTTCAATTATCATTAGCAGCTTACCAGATGAAGCAGCAGACTTTCTATTATTTAGTTCTCTTTTTAAGAAGATAACCCATGTGTTATCAAAATCTTTTGGACTTGACACAAATTAATGGACAAATCCTAAGGCCAGAGTGCTTCTGCTGAGCAGTTAGATTTAGGCAAAAAAACCTATCCCTTTTTTGTATTAAAAAGTGTCTGATACCAAAGCTTATATTGCATACCTGAAGTGCTCAGGGCCTTCACAGACATATCACAGGTCACAAGACATAGACAGTTTAAGATGTTCAGATGAAAGATACAGTGAATAGTAAATGAGCAAGATCTAGTGAATAAAGCCAGGTACATATTCTGAAATAAACATCACTCAAGAATCAGATTACATACACAATATTGCTTTATGTAAATAGACAAAGCTCACTTCCAAGTTCAGTTTACAAATAATGCCTCTGTTCCTGTATCAGACCTATTATTTCAGAAGCAATCAGTTTCTTACCTTAAGAATGGAAGACCCAACTAGCTAAAGAGACATATTTATATAGTTATATTGGCTGCAGTTACAAAAACACCACATTGTTTCAAAATAAAAGTGGCAACACTAAAAAGCCTGTGTTGAATTAGGAAATGCTGCAGCACTTTAAAATGTCAGCAAGGTATCCAACCAGTTATTTGATCTGGACTTTAAAAAAAAATTAAAGCACAAACAGCAAGAGATATCGAGAATTTTTCCTATGAAGTTCATGCGGCATAATATCCTTTTTTAGCTCCACTAGATTTATATACTATTTAGCAACTTTAAGAGTTTTCATAAAGGATAAAACCCTATAACCATTGAGAAGTCTGGTAATTGTTCCTATACAACAGACACAGATAATGCAAGTTGATGCAATTGAGGACAAGGGTAGAATGACATTTCTAGAAACAGCAAACTCAGTATTTAGTTCAAAAAAGTCTTATTCTCTGTGTGCTGTAACTGTTTGGTTTTGTATATGAATCAGCCCTAGGACACATCATATATTGTGTATAGAATAACCTCAATCCTATAATCTGATCATATAACTATGATTATTGTTCTGCTTCATTTCTAGCAATGCAGATGCAAGTATATAGCACAAAATGTGCATCTCTGCACTGTCTGGGGTTTATTCTCCTTAAAATAGCAAAAAATCCAGTTAGTTGACTCAAGTAAACAAGAATTAAAGTAATAAGGCACTACAGCCCTCTAACCAATACATTGAAACTAAAAGTTATTGACCAGGTGGGCACAAGAGATAGCAGCAGGTGTCAGACTACTCCAGGAGGAAGAAATTTAAATTTAGACTGAAGCTACTGTTCATAGAGCAAAGCATACAATACTGGAGAACTGAAACCTGAAGGCACATAATTTTGTTGTCCTTTGCCTCCTGCCCATACCAACCTCAACAAGGGTTTTTCTATACCTTCTGAAAAAAAACAGAAAAACCCATCTAACCAGAAACGCCAAAGTCTTCAAATCCTTGTCCTCCTACCTCCACTACACACAGGTGCATGAGCACTGGAATACAGAATAAGAACCCACAATCCTCCCCCCAAAAATTGAAATTGGCTCACATCCTGAAACATCAATTAAGGTTAGTTATGTGGTAGTAGGGATTCACAAATCCACTTAACTGTAACCCAAGGACTCTCTGAAAACTTCAGTTAATTGAGTTATGGCTCAGCTGACTCCTTTCCCAACTAGGTCATGCTTGTGCAGACCAACTCCCTTCCCTTTCCTATCACAGCCTTTTCTGTAGTAATTACAGAAAATGTTTTCCTGAAATAGATGTTTTAGAAGAGCATTTAATCTGTTTTCTAGGCTTAGGCCAGGAAACAAAGACATTTGGTATCATGTAACCCATTGTGCTCCAGGTGCCAGCAGAAGATGCATCTGGGAAGTGCTACCCTGTCCTGCCTGGGCACAGCAAGGCAATAAAAGGCCCCAGCAGAGCCTCTCCTGCCCTGTGCTACCCTTCCATCATGACCAGGCTGTGCTACAACCACAGTCTCTTAATCCATGCTTATTTTATTGTCCTAGAACCTCTCATACTGCACTGCTCACCACAACTGTCTACCAAGCTTGTTGTCTTCTCAGAAAAAGAGCTCATTTTTGCAAAGTGACTTTCTTCAAACAAATATAATTTAGTTCAACTGGAAGTATCCTTTAATCTTAACCTTTACTGATTGAGGGCTACTTCCTTTGAGAGTCCATGAAACATCTAATAATTGCCTTTGAATATGCCCTGTAACAGTCCAGACCTTTCCTGGAAAATCTTTAGGCACTCATAATGGATTTTGAAGGCCAGTGATTAAAAGTAATCACATTTCTATTTTACTTATAAAGTTGAAACCAAGAATTCTGAAACCCAGTAAGCAAAATATTTAAGAAAATATGGAATGCATGGTGTAGGCTGTTGGGATTCCCAGCTGATGCAAGCCCTGCTCCCGCTCTACCCAGGCTGCACAGTGGGCATCACGGCATAGTTGCCTACATCTGCTCTCTCCTTCTTTTTTCAAAGACTAAAAGCATGGCTTAAGTACTTGGATTTCCTTTTTGTGCTTTCAGTACAGGCAGTCCCTAAGGAGACACTTCAGTCCAAAGATCCCACGGCAGGAGAGTCAGGTATACTGGAGAAAAAGTGGCTGCACTGTCAGCACCCAGAACCCATCACCTCCCACCAAGGGCAGTGCTCTGCATTGAAAAAATTGCAGCAAAAGCTTTTCCTGCAAATCCGTCAACTCTGAATGAGTTTTATTATCTTGCTTTTCCAAGAAACAGGTTAAAGGTACTTCCACATTTTAAAAGTAAAGCAGGGATTTAAGAAACTACTGTAAAGGAAATGAAACACAATGTAAACGTTTGACTAACAGCTTCTCTTCTGGAATTAGAAACACCTACAGATGCTTTGGTTAACTAATTCCATGTTGTGCTTCACTTCAAAAGAAAGTTGCCCTTGAATCCCCCAAATTCAAGATTCTCTAAATGAGCAGTCATGTTGTGTCTGCATATTTCAAACCCATAATTATATCTGAAGTCACACGCTTCAAAAGCTTTGCAATATTAAGAGTTTAGGTATAATTTAAGCTATCAAGAGTTAAAGTCATGAGATGGCCTACTTTTTTCAAGAAACAAGCTACTAGTTGCAGTGAACTGGTTACCTTAATTTAGGAATAATCCTATACAGATTGACACACATTGACAACTGTCTTACATTCTTATGGCTCAAGATCTTTGAGCTCAAGGACAGTGATTGTGAAAACATGAGGAGACCAGCACTGTAATTCATTTTATTGTTACTGTCTGCTTACTTTTTCCAGGGTACCAAACTGAACCACTACCTAGGATTAAAGCAGTTCAGCTGTAGGCAGCAGAGGAATTTATATTAGAACTGATATATACCTGCTATTCAAATAAAATAACAGTATAAGATATAAAAAAAACCTCTGGTCCTACTTAGTTTCATGTAAAACAGGAAGAAATTCACCTGCTTCTGTGTTGCTATGCCAGTTTATAACCAGAAAAACAAACCAAAGCTCACTATCTTGTAAGTAAGCATGAATCTTTAAGACTCAAGACAGAGCTATATGGAGCTGATGAAGTTATTCTAGAGTTGCAGAGCAATAAAAATCAACCAGTGCCATGAGCTCCACTGCAGAGTGCAGTGCTGCATTAATTCCCTGGGTATGTGTGTATCACTGCTTATCTCCTGCATGTTCCTGCTGGATGCCTCTCACAGCACCAGAGCTCATCTTGAGGCAGCTTTACTGTAAATAGAGAGACTGGTTTTAAAATCGGGCTGGGAAAAAAAAAATACAATTCACATTTTACTAAAACTTATCCTGGTTCAAACAGCTTAATAAGTACAGACATAAAATCCATTTGAATCTTAAGTTTCCTGCAGTCATCTCAGAAACTACTGCTCTCTGGGAGTGTAAAAGGCAGACTGTTAAACTGATCTGGGTGTTCCCATCTTGCTTCCTGCATTTTGGCTGACATCCTATTTTGCCATCACCACACTGCTTACTGAGTCATTTCGCTCCGTCCAACTGTAGCTTCTATTTTTATCTAAGCAACAACAGTTTAATGTGCTTCTTTTGATTTTTTGGCATTAAACCAGATTCTAGATCCAATATTTGCATTTTGATCAGGGAAACTGGTTTTGTTTTCCCTTAAGTGGACAAAGAAAAGGAATAAGAACAAATGGTATAAGCTAAATTGTTTCTTGCTCCACAATGAAATCACAAATTGTAAAGTAGGTCAATCATTACAATTTCATCATCTGTATTTAGTAGAAGGAAAGCAATACCTGAAAACATGAACTTTGAGGCTTATTTCAAATGCCAATTCACCAAAAGTTGCAAGAGAACATGTATATTGTAAAATACAACTGTCCCACTCTATCCTGACATAAGTGCTGAAATATCAGTGTAAAGCTATAAGATTATCAGAGGTGCAATGGTTAGCAATTTAAAAACAAGCCAGTTGTGGAAGAAAACATTTTCTTTTTGCTGACCCCTAAACTAAAGGTGCTACTTTGTACTAACATGCTACAACTGGACAGGTCCCAAAAGCAAAGAGGACTTGGCTCAGCTATTGCCCTTAAGAGCACATCAATTTCTGTTTTCCTTTATATTACCATTTCCTACATTGTGATTACATTAAGTGTGACTACACAAAAAAACTGAAATTATACTATAATGAAACAAAAATGCCTATAAGAAGCAGACCAAGTAATTTCCATTAATTAATCTCTAGCTTTTTACATTTTTCCCCTTGTTTAGCTGATGCTCTACCTAAGCTAGATTGTGTTAGAACAAGCTGCATGACACAATGCACCTATCTGAACAAAACAAAAAAAACAAAAATTTAAATCCCAACAAAGCAAAAGGATTTCTGTCAGGGAATTCTGTTCATTTCTAAAATAAAATAATCATAAGAAAATAGCTCTTTTAGAATTAGTGTGTGGTGCTGAGTATGGAATAGACACTTACTTGGCTGTAACCGGAAGGGAATAGAAGTTTTCTGACCTTCACTCACCACCAATATAGTGATTTACTACCCTGGTAAATATGCTGATAGAAACTTTGCAGAGAAACAAATTACTGTTTTAAATTCTACCCTAGTCCCAATGGGTAGCAAGGGCAATGTGGAGGTCAGACCTAAGCGAACTTCACAGGCACTGGCACCACAATGCAAAACCCATCCAAATGCTCAGTTTGGGGAGCTGAAGGAGCCCTATGTCACCCTCGAACAGAAAGCAGAGCACACTTAAGCTTACAGAGTATGCAAGAATTTCTTCCCGAGGTGTTTTCTTGGAAAATAACTGAACACAGATTTTCCAATACAAAATTTCTATGTATATAATTTTTTTCCACGTTTCCCTCACTGATATTGATGACTTTCATCAAGGCTTTCCCAGCCAGAGGAATTTTTGAGATGACAGTTATGACCACCTTCATTATGGTTGCTCATTAACTCAAGAAGGAGCTTAGCAGCAGCTCCATGGCTGAAGACACAAGGAGTGAAGGCTTTCATCAGCTTACTCTATTTCCTGTTAGCTGTAAATATCACTCTGCAGTAACTCCATAGCTGCTGCTTTCTTTTCAAATATGTGTTAACAATGAAAAAGCACATCTATTTGACTCGTTGCAATTGAATTTTGGGAAGTCTGACTCCCAAGCCAAGACATCCCTCCCATTAAACAGGTTGATAGCACCTCTGCATTAAATTCCAGCTGTGATAGCATTTTTATAGTACATAAACAAAAGTGTGTGCCAGAAATTTTATTTCAGGCCCTAAACATAATACAATACAGGACAACATACCTAAGTTTCAATTTGTTCAACAATCCAACCTGACAAAAAATTCAACTACTTGCAGACTTCTGTACTGTTTTATACAGAGATTGGTTTAGAGATGGAAAGCAGTAATTTCTGATAATAAATCACTTCCAGATGTTACTGGAAAACAACACAGACCTTTTAAAAAATCGTGCACTAGGTATTGCAGTGCTTATGAGAGCTGCCAGAGAGTGTAGCCCTCCACTTAAAAGTCTAGATGTTTGTACCTATTGCTGACCAGATTTTTGCTAAAGTGTCACTTGGTTTATTCCTCTGTAATGTATCTTCACAACAGACACAAGTATCTTTGGGTTCAGCATTTATAGGGATGAAGTGTTATCCTTGCCAAATATACTGGTTTCTAAAATTTCCCTATTAACACCAAAAAATTCTCATCACCGTGAAAACATATTGTACTTAGAAACTTTGGCAATTTATTTTCAAGTGTTCTTGTACTTCTTTTTCTATTAATATAGATTAACACTCCTTTTCTGAGGAGAAATATAAAGTAGCTTTCAGCTTTCAAAAGGATTTTGAGCAAATTATTTGGAAGAGTCATTTAGTGCCTGACAAAACTGCAACGGGAGCACAAAAATCTTGCTGGGAAAGGCCATCTCTACTCCATGTGTGCACAGGTTCCACTCTGGTTTTTAACCACCAGGCACAAGCTGGTAGCTCCTCTTCCCTAAAACCACTGCAAGGAAAAGAACTGTTACATCATGTGCCCTTTGCTTCAGACCATAGTTGGACTTGTTGGAAAATAAACCAGAGAGAATTTGCAAAGTGCTGTGTGAGAGCACTGACTCACTTTTGGGTGGAATCTGCAGGCATGCCACAGCTGCTGGAGTCAGGGAAAGCCCCTGGTAAAAGTACCATGTTGACTTATGAGATCACACTTTATGGAAACCTTTCACTGAGCATTCAGCCTTCAACACAATAGTGTTGCCTAGGCAAGAGAGGTTTTATAAGCACCAAAAGACTCAGCTTTCCACATGCTCAGAAAACTTTCAATAACCAATACTCAAACACTCATCTTCACACTGTGGTTGGGTGCCAACAGGTCTGACTGATGGTTTTTGAAAGCCATGCCTCTGACAAAGGTCTTGTATGCTGAAAATCTCCTTAAAAGATACCTATCAGTATCTATTTTTAATAAATATTGCAATTTCTCAGTTTTACTGTGGTTACATAAACCCCAAATAAAAATAAACCAGAGAAGACTGTGGGATGGGTTGGGCAGAAGTCTACATGTTTTTGGAAAAAACCCACCTAGTCCAATTTTTGGTGAGTCTACTTTATGAAAAGATTACTAAAAGAAATAAAATCAGATGAACAACTAAGACCTCAATATCATTTTTTCAGGGGCAAGAATTTTGATCATCTACATGTAGCACATTTTTTAAAGTTTTGGTTTTGTTACTTACATTACAAAGTAAGAGTGAAAAAATAAAAAAAGGTGCTATCAGCAACTCACCAGTGCAGCAACAAATCCTGCACCCAAGCAAAAAGCAATCCCTCTTCCTCAAGGACAGATAACACTCAATTTCTAATATTCTGTTGTCTTAGAGGAACCTGTAAAAACCATTAAGCTATGAATGAATGTCAACACTGTTACCTAGGTCAGCCAACAGCCCTGATCCAGATAAATGAAGGTTAATTGGCTTTATTTTTAAATTCTAGAGAATATGACAGTCTGTGCAGTTTTCCACCAGGCTGAAAAGACCTTGTGGGCCAGGAATTAAAAATCTGCAACTGCTTGGGCAGTAATGAACTTTTAGTTCAATCCAAATTATCAGAATAGTCATTTTACATGTCTAGATGTATTTCACCTGTGCAAGTACTGGATAGCTTGATGTATGCTGTTTTTATCTAGCTGAGTGACATTTATCTTGTTATAGATGAGAATGACTTTTGGTTTANCATTATTGTTGTAATAGAGTAAAATTATTTTTGGATTAAAAAAAAAAAAAAAAAAAATCAGACTAATGAAACTCTAGAGCACCAGACCTTGGAAAGTACCTTTTTAAAAACTAGGCCCACTTGGACAGTGAAATTTCAAACAGCATACTTGTTTGCTTACAAAATATAAGTGTCTGCTTTCCCTCTCCCCTTCATTCAACCATCCTTCCAGGCCTGCACTGCAGCTTTGAAAGCGACCAGAAACATCCAGCCACAGGGCACCTCACAGAACAAAACAAACTCACGGCAATCCGAGATGCAAGACACTCGTACAAGTGCCAAAATTAACACTGCTGCAGCAAGAATAACAGCGGTGTATTCATCATGTGTCTGTTCAAAACAACTCTGCCTTGAAGGGCAGCAGGAGCTCCCGGCTGACTGCGCTGCTGCTGGCACGGAGCTACGGCAGGCACAGAGGACAGCAAGTAAAAGTGTCCCTGCGCAGCACTGACCTCGAGTCACCCACCAGGCTGGCCTCGGCGTGGGTTCACTGGCTGCATGTGTGTTTTGTAACACCCTGTACTGCCTATTCTTGGAACACTCTTTCCAGAGAACCGAGGGGACAGGGCTTGCCCCTCCACAGCCACTTCCAACCCAATCTCACCAGTGGCAGCAGCATCCTGCTCCTCGAGATAAACTCTCAGTTTAGACAAGAGTAAAGGATCCCAGCCCTGCTTGCATGCTCTCCAATCAGGTGACCCGTGAGTCAAGGGACAGCGTAATAAATTATTAGGAAAAACAAAACACTACACTAAAAATAGTGAACATGAGCAGTGCATGAAGAATAACAGTTTTTACCCAGCCAAAGCTCAAGGCCCTCCCCAGCCTCTTTTCTATCTGGGCAAAACAAACTGACTAGGGCAAAGACAGATAAATAAAACCCTACTTTAGTTCCTCCTTGATAATTCGCAACTATATATTTAATTAAAAGTAAAGAGCAGGGGAAAAATCCCAAAAAGCTGAGTTTTGGACCAGCAGAAGAAGTATTAACACCCAAAATAAATATTCAATGCAACTTCAATCAGAAAATATCAAAATTACTTTCTTTCAGGTAAAATTGCTTCAAGATGAATTCAGCTCAGATATGCCAAAAGCTCCACTTCAGCTACTAACACAGCTCAGGCAACATTAAGGATTTGCCCACTTGTCAGGTTTAATAGATCTAATAAATTATTGTGAATGCTCAAGTTAAGCATCGGGTAAAAAAAACAAAAGCCCTTCACAAACATTCCAGAATCCAAGTGCCTGATACCCATAACTTATTTTGTCAACCTTCCCATTAGCAAAAACATTATACAGAAATTTTCTACTAGAAATCAATAAAGAAAATAAATTTTGTCATTACCAAGGGACAACAATGCATAATTTTATTGGAGGAAGAAGATTTTTTTTCCAAGAGATAACAAAACAGCAAGCACAGAAGAGTAGTCAAAAATACTAAGTTTCCATTTAGAAATATCTGATTACATTGGCTATTACTGTAAACAGCTGGGTTTTTGCAATCACTTATCTTCAAGAACTAATAAAAAACACATCTGAGATTTTTAGCACAGAACATTTTATTCTTACCATCTGAATTAGTGGCTGATCTTGAAAGGATCAGAATCTGGCATGTGAATCCAGACAAACAACCTGCTCTCTTTATCCCCAGAAAAACTTGCAAACTGGGCTCACACTATACCCTCCTTGGTGGGCTGAATCCCTAGGAAACAGCATTAAGAGAATTGTTTTTAGCATGAGTTGATTTTCCTCTCGCGTATGGAAAAATGCTTGTCTGAAATCCAAAGATTTTCCTCAGAGATAAATTCTTCACAGTCCCAGCTGGAAGCACGCCCTGCCAGTGGGGACCTCTGGGCTGGCACAGCCCACGTGAGTGCCACCAGAGCCTCAGTGAGCAGATGGCAGTGCCTTATCTGCCTGCCCAGGGAAGGGCCAGCACTGCCCGCAGGATTCCTCATGGAATTCCTGTGAGAAAGGCACTAACAAGGAAAGCTATGCCTCACCACCATCCAGCCGTGTAAGGTACCTCTGGTCGGTGCCTAACAGGAAACCACATTTTCCTGTTCTTTTCTGTCTCTTAAAACATCATCTTTCATAACAAGAAAACGACTCTTTTTTTTCCTTCTGCTTTCAAGATCCTCCATGGCTTACCACCGTTCCTATTGTCACCCATTCACTACTGCAGTAACCTGGCCTCTGATTACTTTAATCGCCAGTCCTTACTCCCCCTGTTGTCCTACACTCTTGATTAAAATGACTCTGCTTTGCAGCTTCTCCATTACGGTGATAAAGGCTTGTTAGACTGTGGGAGCACAGTTTATCTGTCTCCATCAGTATTATCCCTTTGTCTCCTCACAGCCCTCTGTTGGAAGCCATTGATTTAGCGTTTGATACTTGCATAAGGTCTGAGGTGAGCACAGTCTTTTGTTCCATGCTTGTATAATACCCAGCTAAACCAACCCAAGTGTGAATCTTAATTTGTATCACAAATAACCATCTTCAGGCAATAACTCCATGAATTTGCTTCCCTTCTCTTTAAGTCCTCTAATGACTGAGTTACACACCTGGGGGATAAGGAAGTCCCTGCTCCATCTGACACAGCAACACAGAACAGTCAGGAAACACAGCCTGAGAATATAGAGGCTTGGTACACAACTACAAGTACTTCCTTCACTCTGTAAAGAGGCCACAGCTGTGGTCAAGACCCACAAGCACATATGTACCTCACAAACACAGCAAAAGCTGAGAAAACTACACATTCTTAAGAGCACTGATGAACAGGTTGTTTATGCTGTATGAGAAGTGACCAAGACTCAGTTATATATACAGCTCTTGTTCATGACTTCCCAAATCAAACCCCACCCTCCGGTACTTCCAGCACCATGAAGTTTAGTCTATAACAATCCTTCGGATGCCCTACATTAAAAAGAGATATTGACACTTCTGGTTTGAATTTAACTAGAGCAGGCACAGGACCTGGAGAGTAACTTCCCTATAAAAATAAGAGAGCACTTGGGTGCTTCCAGCATCCTGCTCACACAGCCCAAGGCCAGCACCTGAGCTGCACGTGTGAGTCAATGAGAAGTCACATCCACCCCACTGATCCTCCTCACCTATACCATGCCCAGGTCAAATGCAGGGAGCTTCTTACCCCCTGCTCCCTTTCCTCTTTGCAATGCTCTTCAAGTTGCATGAGGCAATTTTCATGTTAAGTTAAATGGAAAGGATTCAGAGAGATCTGCTCAGATAATAAATTTTTGCATTCAAACTAATGTTTTAACTGCCAGACAATTTTAAAGTATACTGTACTTTAGATCTTTTAGAAAGATGTTATAGGAACTAGAATACACAAGGCCTCTAGGAATTCATATCCACTTTATCTTAGTTTACCTTTTCTCCTTCTCCAGCTGGTTTGCTTTGCCTTTTAAAATTTATTTTAAAGTCATAAAACCAACAAGTTATCTGGAGCTTCATAAACTTTGCTAAAACTGGAGAGTAAAACTTGTTAGTTGCCATGGCATTAGTGAGGAGTTGGTTGGTCAGGATGCAGAGAACTTCTCTTGTTCTGTCTCATCATTTGCATCAGAAGTTCAGCCATCTGTTATTAACTATTCAACAACAGTCTTGCTTGTTAGCACTGGTGCTTGCTATTTAAGTCTCCCCACCTTCAGCCCTTTTGAAAATCTCCTAATTAATGTGGAAATTCATCAGAGGGCTCAGTTATCTTTCAGGTAGGATGACCACCATTACTTCAACTTGGCCAGTATTCTCCTTTCTAACCAAG
Source organism: Toxostoma redivivum (assembly GCA_013397375.1). NCBI lineage: Eukaryota > Metazoa > Chordata > Aves > Passeriformes > Mimidae > Toxostoma > Toxostoma redivivum. The sequence continues at coordinate 623,558 of VXBI01009233.1, read as the reverse complement.
GAAAAAGCAAATCCTTATGCAGACACCAACACCAACCTCTAGAAGCAGCAGCTTTATTGTTAGCCATCAGTTTGAAAAGAATTTCATCAGACAGTAGATGATGTGGCTGAACTCCAAGGCAGGCTGTATCCCTCCCATTTAAGTACACTCCACTATACACGATCTTCCCCAAGTTCCACAGCATCCCTCAGTCTTCCTTATCCCACCTTCTTGATATTGCAAAAGAAAAGTTTTGTAATTTTATTTCAGAGGATGAATAGCATCGATTCAACCATGTGTTGCTAACAAGTAAATACTGCCTTTTATCCTCTGAGAGAATCTGAAATGTTTGTCTACTTGCTGCATACATGAAGAAAACAAAAACTTAATTATCCATTTCCAAGCTTAGAATTTTGGAGTTAAAAACATTTTACCTTGACTCCACTATCTTCATTTAAATCTGCATGACCTAAAGAAAAATACTGACTCTCTCTGAGTCTCATCCCAGGAAAGCAGGCCAGTCTTGTTGCTCCTCACTCATCACACCCTCAGAAGAGAGTAGGAGGATGTACAGTTACAAAAGGGAACAATGCATCTGTTTTCTTTTACTGTTCCTAAAACCACTTCAACAAAAAAACCAAACAAACACACACCAAACCCCCCCCAAAAAACCCATAAATAATCAGTACTATAGTACTATTGGGGCAAGAAAGAGGCCTTCAGCAGGAAGTCTTTGTTCAGTCATTTAACACCCTAACATATGCTAAGAGCACTCTGTTCACAGGTACAGCCAGCACAAGTCAGATCCTCCAAAACGATCAAGAGGAAGAAAATTTTGAAAAATACTTATGTGGAATACAGAACGAGTTGCAGGGCATCAGAAGACTAATTCACACATCCCAATAACAAGACAGTATTTTCCAGGCTGGTCTGTCTTTCATGATGACAAGCAGATCTGCAGTCTGTTACATGCACTAGCAATGTCAGTGCAGCAGAACATGGCTCAGAGACAGCACAGGCTGAGATGCCTTCTCAGACTAGAAAGATGAGAGATTTGGTAGAAACAACCACAAATGCATAGGATAGATCTGATACAGTGCTAGGGTTTAGAGACCCAGGACAAGAACTCAGTATCATTTCTTTTGGTTCCAAAGAGAATGATGCAACTGAACAGTCTAGAAGTGCCTGAAAAGGTTTTCCTTTCAGCATGTTCAGGAAAATTCTCCATTACAGATATTTGATTTCACATGTGAAGGCTTGGAGAAATACATCCAAGGCAGCCTTCTGACTATCAGACCATATCAACTTGAGAGGCTTGGTTCAAGTCCAACAAGTATGTGAACACTGATGGCATAACTAAGCTCAAGATAAATACAGTCAAGGGGAAGAACTGCTAAGAACATTTTCTGCCTACATGCAAGGCACCTACTAATGCCACTGAGCTGCAATTTTTTCCCCCAAAATAACTGAAAATCAAGAAAATGAGAAACAAACCTAAGAGTGCAAATGCACTGACAATAATAAAGCTTTTAAAGAGCATTCACAGGGAGAAGAGATAGAAACACTCAAAAATTCAATAATTTTATTTTAATGGACAAGACATTAAACATTATAGTATGCCCGTTAAGTAGGAGCTAATATTCCTATAACTTTATTACAACATCATGTCAGTTAGAAACCATACGTACCATCTGAAAACTTCTGCAGCACTGCTGCTAGAACAGAACTAGCTATCAGGGTAATTAAAAAAGCACACAGGAAAAATAGCACGGGACTTGTTAGAAAGTGTCCTCAGGTGAGGAATGTAGATTAAGAACTCCATTATTTTATCTGAAATACAGAAAAAGACAAAACAAAAAGCCCAGAGCAAGCTATTTTCAAAATATCCGACCTCTTCTACTGCAGTTTCTTATTGTATTCGTCTTCTCTTTGTGCTACTTGATCTCCCAAAACTTTGATGTTACAAACCATTCACTGTCATCTAAGTGGTGGGTAATTTATCTTGTGGAACTTTGTCAGAACACGTTTGACCACCCAAAATCCTCCTCCTAGCTAGCAAGGCTACCTCCAGCTTCAGTAGGTTTCAGTATTTGCAGTCCAAATTATTCAGAGGGTGGGGTGGAGGGAGAGGCATAAGGCTAGCAGACCAAAGGCAGAGACTGTACCTCTTCCTGAGAAATGTAAGGAGCTCTGAGAGGTGAAACTGATGATGGTGGAGCAAAACAGAGCTCCTCAGGTCATTTTTCCAATGCTATTAACCTTCACCTACAACACCTGCCCTTAAATGGTTAAACAGTAACCAGCAAAAGTAAAAAAGTTACAAAAGAGACAATATATGCTTCCCATCTAAAAAAAAATTCTGGGAGACTGGCCAGGCCCATAAAATTGTTTTTAAATTTTATTTGGGAGGATAAATGAGGACATTACAACTCTCAAGCTATGTAAAAGACTGCACACTTTAAAATGGACACCAGAGCCTACTATGGAATTTCGAATGTATAAAACAAAAGAATATTTTTGATAGTTTTAGAATTGTACTGTGTCACACAGCACAATTCAGCTATTTACAAGTTTCTGCACTGTAAGTCATGTTATTGAAGCTGTAATAGTCTTCTGGTACTCCAAATAATAAAACATTACATAGAGTCAAAACTGAAAGGCTTAACAGAATTTAAGCCAAGAATCTAGTTTGCCTCCCTCTTCCCTAATATATGATAATTTTCCACGTAGCAAAATGGCAGACTCACAGACTTTAAATTTAATCTATGCAATTATGAAATTTCACTTTGTCCTCTCAAAAATTCCTTACTACTTTACAAAGCAATACTTCAGTGATTCAAAGCCAGTATTCCCACACAAAACACAAGAGTACACTAGTGGAATGATTCCTCCTGCCATGCCAGGAGGCAGGCATCCAATATCAGTAAGCTCACTTATATTAGAGCTCTTGCACTTTTCAGAGGAATATCAACAAGCTCTAGACACAGGATAGACATATATACATATATATATATGCAAGTATACTTGGTCAGAGCAACAATCACATTTTTAGAGAACAAGTTGGCATAAAAAGCAATGGAAAATCCTCAATTCTGGTATGAGTTCAGTATAATATTAATTAGCTTTTAATGCCATATAGTTGAGCAACCAGTAAGATGCTAATTAAAAATACATATTTTTATTGCCCCCAAAGCTGACATATTTGCATCAGCTTCTTTTGCCCCAAGACAAACAAGTAGTGGCAAAGGGCTGATAATGTTTCATGCATTGTTTCTAGCAGAAATCAAAATACTGTAATAGTTTCCTCCTGCTGGAGGAAAAAAAAAAAAAGAGGAGAGAAACTTGACCTACATAACAAGGCACAGAAGAAACTCAGTTAAGCTTCAGGGTGTTTTTGGGAGGGGGAAGAGGTTGGGTTTTTTTCTCAAAACAATGAGGAGTCAAACAGTTACATTTGGCTACACTAACTACAACTGTTAGTACATTTGACACTTAACTACACTTCCCACTTTCAAGGCTTAGAAATCCTCCCCTCCTGTTCCAGGACATTTAATACTCTTGCCCTAACAACCTAATGAATTAACCGTGTTAATTTTTAGGCTGTCCATTATCTTCCTTTAAGAGAACGTTAAAAAAGGAAAACGAAAAGCCAACCCCCAACTCACAGAAATTAAGCCTTTCACAGGCTCAGTACATGGAAGGAAAGGAAGAACGCCTGGTTTGGGTTTCTAAAGGAGCTGTTTACAGACTCTACCGGAGAGGCAAACTTTGGTGCAGTTTCGTATAGGTGGGCTCCAAATCACCTTTCTCAGACAAACACCGCCAACAACTGCCGAGTACTCGGAGTTACACAGCTGGAACTTGTTTCACGCCCGGGCAGCCTGTC
>VXBI01009233.1:605975-618925 GCA_013397375.1 Toxostoma redivivum | reverse complement strand
GACCGGCGCCGGGCTGAGCGCAACCGCCGGCACGCGTGGGACGGCGGCGGTGCCGGGAGTGCCGAGCCCCGAGCGCCGTCCCGGGGCCCTCTCGAAGGGGATGTCAAAGGACGGCAGGAGCCGCTCCCCTGCTCCGGGGCACGCTGGCACCGCACTCCCCGCACCAGGAATCCATCCCAGTTAGAGCAGCTGCTGGGCGTCTGTCTGTGCGCTGGCACCGCACACGGAATGTTCCCGCACAGCACCGCTCCGAACACTCAGCCCGAGCTGCAATCTGTGAAGTGATTAATATTTACATCTGGAGTGGAAAAAGCCGCCAGCCAGCACCAGCCAACTTCCCACTGCTCTTTTTCCACTGCTCAGCCCACTCGGGAGTGGCTCGGCTGCCTCATTCCTCCGACCCTCCAGAGCAAACGAAGGGAGCAGGATTTTGCACCAGCTCTCCTTGCACTACTTCTTACTTCAGTATTGTTACCAAGTAGTTCTTACCTCAGTATTTGTAATGGGTGCTTGTGAGGGCTAATTTATGAGGTTGCTTCAAGAGAGTAGTCTCAAAACAGCATGTACCATTCTAGATGTAGTCTAAACAACGTACTGGCTATGTTAAACAACTTCACCCAGTTCTGACGTATTTACAAGTATTAAAGTCAGATGACAAGTCACCATATTAACATAATCAGTGCAAAAAACCTATCTCACTCTCAGCCTAACCACATCACAAAGCAAGACTAAAACCCTTGTTCTGTAATTAGATACCATGAAACTATGAAAAGTCTGGATCAAACTAGACGTCACAACCATATTCAAAATCCAGTACCACTCACTAACCCATTTGAGAGCATGGAAAACATGCCACTTCACAAAATTACTTTTCCCCACTCATATTTTATGTACCAGTATCATTTAGCTGTGGTTGCAAGAAAACACAGTCTATACAAGATTTTATCCAAGGAAGGTCAGATACCTTCTAGGAGTTGGCCCATTTAGAGATCTCACATACAGATAGTGCCTTACAGAGAGTTAGATGCAAAACATACCATTTCATTAGTCACTGACATTCAAGCTTCCTGTATATTCTACCTGTCTGCTTTCCAAGTATTTTTCCTTCATGGAACATTTACTTCTACAAAAACACCGTCATTTACACAGTTGTCTGAAAAAGCAATTTCAGGTTTTCTTAATCAAGCAACTACCTAGCATTTGAGAAAAGTACGCAGATTATTTTCTATGAAGTAGTTATTCAGTATCTACAGGAGGACTNCGAGCCGGGCCGGGCCGGGCCGTACACACCTTCTCCGCGCGGCCCGGCGCTCCCGCAGCGCGCCCCGCAGCGCCGGCGCGGGTGGGTGGGTGCCCACGGCATCCTCCACAAAGGAGGCAGAGTAGGGGCGCGCATAGCAACAGGGCCGGGCGCCCATTGGCCCCGCCNGTCTGTGCGCTGGCACCGCACACGGAATGTTCCCGCACAGCACCGCTCCGAACACTCAGCCCGAGCTGCAATCTGTGAAGTGATTAATATTTACATCTGGAGTGGAAAAAGCCGCCAGCCAGCACCAGCCAACTTCCCACTGCTCTTTTTCCACTGCTCAGCCCACTCGGGAGTGGCTCGGCTGCCTCATTCCTCCGACCCTCCAGAGCAAACGAAGGGAGCAGGATTTTGCACCAGCTCTCCTTGCACTACTTCTTACTTCAGTATTGTTACCAAGTAGTTCTTACCTCAGTATTTGTAATGGGTGCTTGTGAGGGCTAATTTATGAGGTTGCTTCAAGAGAGTAGTCTCAAAACAGCATGTACCATTCTAGATGTAGTCTAAACAACGTACTGGCTATGTTAAACAACTTCACCCAGTTCTGACGTATTTACAAGTATTAAAGTCAGATGACAAGTCACCATATTAACATAATCAGTGCAAAAAACCTATCTCACTCTCAGCCTAACCACATCACAAAGCAAGACTAAAACCCTTGTTCTGTAATTAGATACCATGAAACTATGAAAAGTCTGGATCAAACTAGACGTCACAACCATATTCAAAATCCAGTACCACTCACTAACCCATTTGAGAGCATGGAAAACATGCCACTTCACAAAATTACTTTTCCCCACTCATATTTTATGTACCAGTATCATTTAGCTGTGGTTGCAAGAAAACACAGTCTATACAAGATTTTATCCAAGGAAGGTCAGATACCTTCTAGGAGTTGGCCCATTTAGAGATCTCACATACAGATAGTGCCTTACAGAGAGTTAGATGCAAAACATACCATTTCATTAGTCACTGACATTCAAGCTTCCTGTATATTCTACCTGTCTGCTTTCCAAGTATTTTTCCTTCATGGAACATTTACTTCTACAAAAACACCGTCATTTACACAGTTGTCTGAAAAAGCAATTTCAGGTTTTCTTAATCAAGCAACTACCTAGCATTTGAGAAAAGTACGCAGATTATTTTCTATGAAGTAGTTATTCAGTATCTACAGGAGGACTGGTAGGGATAAGAGGAATATTTATCACATACATAAATACGGTATGTTTAGAAGTTTTGCTAACAAGAGGCAGGAGCAATAACACCCGAGTCAATACCCAACAGGGCCAGAAGAGACAGCATTCAGGAGCCACCAGCTGTTTTTACAGGCCAACTAACAATGTTTTAGTGATGAACAGCTGTTTCTAGATGATGGGCATACCTACCCACCATACTGCTCTTGAACAGTCTCCCCACACTGGGCTTCTGCAGTGCAACCGCAAAGATCCTTTTCACATCAGATATTCTTCAAATACAGTAAAAGTAGGACAGCTTGTTGACACTCCAGCTTTTAAGCTTACAGTCCTAAACCGCTGTAGGTACATAGAGCTGAGCTCTGTGCCTGTTTGTGGATGAACATCTCAGAAGTAAAGGCATCCAGCCTAATAACATGCTAAATTTATAAACTGCAATATTAGAAATTCTACCAAAACAAAACCTACCTTAAAGCACATTACTCATTTGTTGGATCTCTTATGCTCCCATCAATTCCAGAGGCACAAGATACTTGACATGAGAATACAGCAGCACACAGAGGTATACCATAGGACTTTATCCTAGGCCGCTTCCTTCATCATCAAGTACCTGCACCTCAAATACTATTACTGTCCTCACAGTTCTAACACTGTGCAAAACGACAAGCAATAATCAAGATAACCAGACTGTTTAACCCAACCTCTGCCACAAATAGAATAGCAATTCGAGAAATAAAAAAGGTGAGGTCCTCGTAACATTCAACACTTTGGGAAGCAGTCCCACACATTCCATAAAGCAAGAAATCAGAGCCAATTATGGTTCATCTCAATATCATGTGAATTACACATCAATTCAGAGGCACTTGCCAATAGACATAATTGGCACCATCCCTACAATATAAAAAACACTCAACTTCAACCTTTGAAGAACCATGCCAAAGCACAGGATGTCTAGTAATGAGCCAGTTCAGAAAAACACTAATTCAGATTCCAGCCCTGCCTGTGCAGGAAAAGCAAGGTGGGCATGTGACCCCTAAGGAGCAAAGCCTGACTCCACAGCACCTTATATATTGTCATGGAGACAAGCTAAAAATAAAAATACACTTCTACTAACACATCCCTTCCTTGAAACAAACATTTAGGTTTGAGTTACTAATTTGCAGAGCACAAAACTACCAAGTGCTCTCATGTATACAGCCTTATTCCCCTTCTCCCAGTACAGATGCTCGATTCCTCAGAACAAAGCTGAGGTCAGTTCTTGATGCTTGCAATCCCTGTTAAAGAGATGGTTAGATATACCACTCACACTCCGTGCATAGATTTCCTTTTACTGATGTTCAAACTCCAATTTCTTGAGTGCGAAAGGCTACATACGGTCTACAGTACACCCAGAGAAGTTGAAAGCATCAGATGCTAACAGTCCCACTATGATTTTTAAATCAAACAAACAAAAATTAAAACCAAATAAAATAAAAATCAGTGTGTAACATAAAGCTGCTTAAATTTCATACTAGAAACTTACACATGAATGAATTTCACCAGCTTACAAAAAGCATCCTAAAACATTTATAAAGGCCACTACATCTTCTCAACGTGAGGATAGGATGAAAGAACATCCAATGCACATCAAGCACGATAATTTTACCTCTGATAGATCCAAAATACTTTCTCATAGAAAGCTGTTAATTAAGCGAGGTTCTCATTGGAAACATCCAAAGGCAGCACAGAAGCTAAGTTTAGTGAATTTAACTGCTTGCTGCAAGATGAGCCAGGTGTGCATTCTAGCAGTTTTACATTGAACTTTGCCTTCAGACATTGCCAGTATTACCAACTATTCCTCCTGTTTCACCTGCATGACCTAGCTATTTGGTTCTACTCCTCCACTTTTTACCAGCAGACTCCTCAGAGGGGTCCTCCACCCCTCGTTTGCATTAGCAGGGTATAGGCAGCTACACTGTGAGTACTGCTGCTAGTACAGCTATGGTAGCAACCATTAGCTAGGCCCATCCTCCAATTCTAGCTCTCCAGATACTTTGTTTCTCACGGTTTCCCCACCATAAACAAAATTCCTCGGGTGATTCAAATAGCATGTGCTTCAAAAGGAAGAAGCTGTTTCCCCCCCAAATTAAAACAAAGCAAAGTCATATTTTTCACTAAAAGGCAACTGAAGTGGGAAAACTTGCATAGAAAATATATACCTGAAGTTCAATTTTAAAGATATTTAGAACAAAGAAAAAGGGTCTACCTTTGAGCAGCATGAGTGCTGATATCAATCCCTTTGACCTAACTACGTTCCCAGTCTGTGCTGATCTTCAATTTTGTCCCTGTTCAGTTCCTATGGATAGGAAACTCCTCCTCTTTTATTCCACATGACTGTAATATTTACTGAAGTTCTTCCCTTCTTTATGCAACTATTCTCTTCCCCTCTACCCTGAAATTCACCTACTTAATCAAAATTTTAAGAAAAAAGAACAATAGAAATCTTGAAGATCCAGAAGTTTTAAAGATTCAGATCTAACACACAAAGGAAATGCACCAATACTTGTGACTTTACAGAAAACTGCACGTTAAAGAAAGCATCAGCCCAACATATCAAAACTTTACTCTCTGTTAACACAGAGTTATGGCAAATAGCCACCACAGACATTTACTCAGATACTGCTCTTACACACCCTTTCTGCCCCCCAAGTCTGAAAACAAAGCCTTCCACCAGACTTGCTGACCTGCCTGGAAGTGAGTTTGAGCCATGGTTTGTTTCACTTGTGTTGCTGGGCTGGTGCCCTGGCAGGGAATCAAGGAGAACAATACCTGGCAGGGGAGAAGAGCTTCCCATTGCTCTGAAAAAAAGTGTTCAAACCACAACAGCTCTTCCTGCATCTCTCCTTCTCTTGTCCCTCAGAAGAAACCAGCTGCCACTCTTATCACCTCCCATTGTGGTGCTGACTGTACTGAGGATATGGGATAATACTTGCATCTTCAATTCTACTGAAGTTCTCTCACTTTTTGCCCTTCCTGCCCCCATTACACAAAACAAGATGATACTTGCACAGCATCCTGAGAAAGAAGCCTGATTTGTTGCAGTACAGAGAAGCGTGAAATATGTCCTAGAAATCCTGAAGGCTCATCAGGGGGCAAAAGGAATTCCTGCATACAGAGCAAGCACCATTAAGAGGTTAACCTACCACAAGCAGTCACCTGCTCATAGACTCCCTAAAGTAGTTCACTATCCAAAATGGATTTACTTACCAACCTGGTTCCCAGGGACCTTAATGGAAAAAAGATCACTAACTTGTGTAATGTAAAGCAGATGACATTGCTCATGTGCAACCAGAGAGCCCTTATTTCAGACATATTCTCTCTTTTTTATGTCTCAGAAGAAAATCCAACTTGTTTTTTTCCTTAGAAAAAGCCAACAGGTTTGGGAAATGCATTGATCATTGCTAAGAGGGAAGCCTAACTGCCCCATGGTTACTGGGTACTACCTGGACAGAGATTGCATGTCTGCCCACATAAAGAAAAGTGGTCAAACCAAAATAAATGTGTACAGGGGGAAGAGCTCCCCTTACTGCTCTTGAAGAAACAAAGTTGTTCAGAAGATTTCTCAGTGAGACTATTTTGTTTGCCTTTATTCATTATAAGGACTCTTAACAATCAGCACAGACATGAAAGTGTCATCAGTATTTCATGTATGCAGAGTGCTTCCCTCTCCTTGTGTTCAGGTGCCTCATGCACAGCTCCCTCTCCAAATTATCCCCAAGAACATCCTCATGCTACTCTATTACATCTTTGCATTTTGAGTCAATATGATGCTGTAATACCATCTCAGACAGCAACTTGAACCAGATTTGGCCCCAAGCTATCATGGAAAATCACTAGCCAAAGAACCAGTCAGGCCCATTTAACACAAAAGGAAATGCACTAGTGAAGTGAGTTTGTTTTGACTTGGTCAGATTAACTCTGAATTGTTAAGAAAAGATGGAGAATTTTCATGACTTACAACTCAATTATTTGTAAACATACAAATAGCCATTATATATATAACAAAAAATCTCTTCCAATCTCAGTATAGTTCTGATTGCAGAACAAGAATAACTCACATGGCTTCAGCCATGCACTTGTAGCTATAGTCATGCCACCCTGCACGAGACCAGCAGAAAAAGGAATAGGTAACGAAAGCCAAGTCTTCCAAAGTCCAGCTACCTACCCAGGTGCAAGAGGCACTCTTCTCTATTTGCATTCAACCTTAATTGCCTACTTGAGTTTCAGCACTGGTAGTACAAAGGTAACCATGCAACTGTACATGTACTTCTAAAACAATTTTAACTTAAAAACTGGCTTCTGTCTAAACATTAAATTTAAATGACCTGCAGAGACTGAACAACTTACCACCTCCTTTCGAAAATCTAAAAAACGTAGTTTGTCAAGTATCACATTGGAATGGAGATAATAACTACCACTATATTTACAGTTAAACTGCAAGACCTTATAGACTAAAAGAACAACTGGACTGTTACCTTAAACTCATTGCTGAGAAGATAAAAGGTTATGGCTATTTCTCCACCAGTAAACGGCTGCTATTAGTAGAAGTTTGTCATAATAACAAAGAAACATTTTATAAACAGTGAAGTAGAGCAAGTTTTTTTAACAAATGTCATATAGCTGGTTTGTTCTCGTCAGTTACTTTGTTTTCACAGAAGACTTCTAATTTTAATAAGCAGAATTTCATTTGGCAGTAAACTCTTGTCTCTCATGAGAATCTGCATTTATAAATGTTAGCTTATTTTTAAAAACATTTAGAAGCTGGCAGACCTCAGATCCAATAATAGTGTCAACACTGCCCTTAACAACAAAGTCCAACCTAATATGTTTCCCTCCAGGGATCTGAAGAGGCACGCCAAAGTTTCTCACTTCAGCAAGTAAAGAATATGTTCACAAGGGTCAGCCTATATATTGCAAGCCTATGGGCTTGGCATATCCACAATCCCCGAAATATCCACCTAAATGCCACTCCAGCATCTGTTTTAGCAACAGCTAAAAGCAGCTAGGATGGACAACACCAAGCAAACTACAAAAAAATGGCAAAATTGTTACCAGGATAGCTCTCTCTGAGAAACGAGTATGCCATGAAGGACACTCACTGTTGAACAATGATAAAAGCACCTTCCAACCCAAGAAATACTTTTATAACAGGAAGACTTGCCTTGCTGTCAACAGCTAAGTACAGATTGCAGAACAAGCAAGAAAACTGTAACGTAAGCTGGCATTTCAAATTAAAACCTGAGACTTTCCATTCTACAAAATTATATACTTTAATTTTTTTGGTACCTAACATTTTTTAAAAGTTAAGCACCTAAAAGTTAAGAATTCTTCCAAGTTAAATGTCTGAGATAGAAATTTAATAAAATGAGAGTTTATATTGCCATTTTTCTGGTGCAAGGACAGAGCTGTATTGAAAGCATCTAGACTCCACCCTCAATTAAAAAGAAAAGGCTTCTGTTCCTGTTCACTCATATCCTGCATCTATATATTATCTGCTATCAGGACAAATCTGCTCTCCCCAAAGATTAGAGCTGGATGGCATCACGCCTCATAAATGGAATCTGAGTGCAGTACCTGTCAGTTTAGTTGGGTTGGTGGGGTTTTTCACCCTGAACAGTTTCAGGATTTCTTTCTTTTCCAGAATAAGCTGGTTTATTTGACAGCAATGCAGGCAGGAGGAGCAGGCTCCCTGGGCACACGCAGCTCACTGCACGTGCCCACAGCACAGCTTGCTCACCCCCGGGGCTTCCTGGGGCAGGCACAGCGTCACCCCAGCTCATCAGCACCCAACCTGCACTTACCTGTGCCAAACCAGCCCCAAGCATTGCCCAAACGCCTTTGCAGTGACAACTCCATCGAGCAGGAAGCAGCTCATTTCCAGTTTATTACTTTGTTGACTGGCTACATCATTCTGCCATGGAAAAGTTTAAGTGCTTTGTGACATTTCACTGAGAAGATACTACAAAATCCAAGTGTCTGTATCACAGTTCAATATAGGACTCTAAAACAACACCTGTCCTTTCTCAATATATATTTTCACTTCCTAATCTGCATACTCTGTAGCACATCATCTTTGCTAAAAAATTTTCCATAACATCTTCCCCAGCTAATATAGGGCATATTTTATGGTTATAAAAACAGGGGCCTTACCCACATCTCTTAAATTAACAACCAACTCCACAACTGAACACACTGGTTCAGCTCACTTCCCCCAGTCCCATGCCTCCTCATCCTTCCTCCTAAGAATCTAAATTCCATGGCCGTTCTTTAATCTCTCCTCCAGGTTTCCCCACAGATACATCCCGAAATGCCTCAACTATGTTTCCCACAGGAGGTAGTTAAATACACTTTTGCTGAAACAAGAGTTACCTCTTTCCATACCAACCCACCAAGTAATGTGGCAGAAGTCCCTTAACCCAGTTGCTACAAACAGACCCAGAGGCACATACCCAAGTTTGACTTGCAAAGAAGGAAGGAGAAGACAAAAAGCTATCTTCAGACTGCTTGTTCCTCTCTTGTAGACAGAAAGTAATTTCTGTAAATTAGGATAATCTCAAGGAGGGAAATAATGCTTCAAAAAGTAAGAGAGGACTGCTTTTTGTTTAATTTGTAAGTGAAAAAAAAACCAGTCTTTACACAGCAAACACACATAGAGGAATAAACAAAGCAAGGCAATAAAAAAGTAAGAAAAGACTAGAATAAGGTGATAAAAACCAGCCAGCATGCATTAAGAGACAAACAAGCTTGTCCTCTTCCTTTAAATGATCATTCATGCAATGAGGGGGAGGGAAGAGGAAGGAGCAATAACTCCCAGCTATTTAGACTATAGTAAAACTTTTGATGTCTTGTAACATTTCCACAGTAAAATATGACTATACTGTAGATTCATCTAAACCACAAGACTTTTTCCAGTTGTGCTCTAAGTACAAGTGTACTCTAAGAGTACATAACAAGCCTTCTGAGTTTGGCAGCAAGCCGTCATCCTGACATTATGCAATGTTTTCATTAATGCTGATGGTGAAACAGTGTGTTTATACAGTTTATGAACAAAGCTGAGCTGGAAAACTTTGCAAGCACTCTTCTACGAAGTCTTACTCTGTCTTCCAAACTCAATAAACTGCTGAAACGACCAGAAGTCATTAGAACGAAGTTCAATAGAAGCAAGAGCAAAGCTCTGTACTTGAGAAAGGAAACAGCAGTCCAAACATGCAGCACGAAGCAGCTGACTAGGCAGCTGTACTGCAGAAACCAAATCGTGATGATATCATGGATCAAAGCCAGGCAACCTGATACACTGTTACTGCAGAAAGAAAAAGAAAAACCAAAAAAAAACGCCAACCAAACAAAACCCCAAACTCAAACATCCAAAAACATTGTATGTAAGAAAGGGAGATAAATAATTCTTCTCCCTAGCACCAGTGAAGCCTCAGCTGAAGAAACACAACTGCTGTATTTGAAGATGCTTCAACACTGCACTTTAAGAACAGCAGCACAGGGAAGGTAAAGCTGAGCAGCAGCCATCAGTATTTGAGTTACTGCATTCCCTAGACCCAGTACAGACAGTTCTGGGAATGTGCTCAGAGCAACCCCTGTCCTTCCACACTCAAACCCCACCTGATGGCTACTCCTGAGTATGGCCATGAGATACATCTGGGAATGCCCCATGCCTTTGCATGGCAAAGGAACAACTCCACATTTTTACCTGCACTTTCAAAGCCCTCTTCCTGCTCTCTCATCAACAAAACTGCTCCGTAGGTTTGCTATGCAGAGCAACATATTCCATCCCCTCCATACTGCTCTCACATATTACATATCTGTATCTGCAATTTTACAACTTTCCCTCCTGTAGAGGGAAACAAGTACCTTAGGGCCAAATCCCCATGTTTTCTTCATTTCTGTAGATCCTTCTCACCTTAAATTTAAACGTTCTGTAACACTTCCCACTGATAAAAATAGTTGCACATTTAGATCTCCTCTTTCTTCCCCTGCATCATTCATCTTTGCTAGGGATAACAAGAACCTTATTGGTAGTTCAGCAAAGGCTAAACTATACCTCTCCCAATGTGCCTGGGCATTACAATCTTCAGAGCAGTGCTGAGTTAAATTCTGACAAAAATTGCATCCCTCTGCTCCAAATCGATTCTGATACAATTATTTGTAAGAACAGCACAAAAAAAAAAAAAAGCCAACACATTGCAAGCCTGTTTAAAGTCTGCTTCTTTATGCTTTAATTGAGGTATGAACTTACAGTCTTCTCAGGATTTTGAGGCTCTGTGGAGAAGTAAAACCTGTGGCAAGCTGAGTGGTCTGCTTGTCCTCTGCCCTTTGCTATTAATTTGCGACAATTGGAAGCAGGTGACTGCACATTTGACTGCTTGTGTCCTGTGGTACAGCTGCTATGCAGAAAGCAGCACATGTAAACATTTGCATGATTCGTGCCTTCCTAAGAGTCTCTGTGGACCACACGTGGCATTTAGGCAGCACTTTCACAACCCCCTTTGTGCATGGTATTGCCCTATTATATTAGCACACAAGCTGAGGGATCCACTAAAATGGCTGGAGATACTCTCCCACATTTGGCAAGACCCATGATTTATTTCAAGACTTTTGTTAATTATCTTAGAAGAATTTCAAGACACAACTTCTGAAGGATTTTGCCCAGTTTGTGGTAAACACTGTATAAGAATCTCAATTTATTATCTCCCAGCTTATAGGGGGAAAAAAAAGGAAAAAACCCACAAAAAATATCCCAGCAACCTATAACTTGCTTTCTATACAAATTTGGTTCCCTCTACACCAAACTGGTTAAAAGAAGGCATCTGATCACTTATCATACAGCAACTGAAAATGTTTCCAGTGTTCTAACTCCTTCTGCCTAAAAATTAAAGAAAGGAATACACAAAGGTCATGTAGGTGTTGAACTGCTAGATCAGAACATTTTAAAGCTCTAAATAGGGTTTTACCTGGATATTTTGAAATATAATTTCACCCTGACAGTAAACAGTTTTCAAACTTCAGGGTCTGGTATTAAAATCTAAAGATTCTAAAAACAACCAGGCTTGCTGCAGTAGATGGTGTGAAGGTTTAAGGAGTTAAGAAACAAGAAAGAAAGCTATGAGAAAGGCCCATTTCAAAACCATAGTACCCCAATAATTTATGATTGCTTCTGTACTATCTGTGCTATCATCACACCATATAATCCTTGCAGCACATACAGACAAGAAATCCACCTAAGAGTAGTCATGTATGCAATGTCACCATTAGCAAACATGTCATTAACAAACCTAATTAAGATGTGTATGCCATGTAAGTGTTAGCATTTAATACACAAATATCTGAGCTATATAAAATTGTTTCTCAAAATACCAAAGTGATTATAACAGAAATAGAACATGCTTTCAAACTGAAAGCAACCAGAGAATCAGGAGACTCAGCAAAACTTTAGAAAACATGGATTATTGTTTTAAATTAACATTCGGAATACTACGATGAGCACTCATAAGATTTTCTTCAAAAAATATCTTGCTTTAACATGGATCAATAATCACTGCTCCTGTGGATCAAAATAGAAGTCATGACATATTTCCAACTCTAGGGGCATCAGCAGCTGTTGCTATACGGCAAAAGAGCTCAAGTGTTATAAACATATACGTAGACTGCCGTCTTGATTTTTCTGTAAAACCAGATGTCAGTAATCCGATAAAATGTAACCAAATAATCGTGAAAAATTTATATTTCACCATGCTTGTTATAAAATATCTCCATTATAATTGGGGAAAAAAGCACTGTCAGTTTATAAAACAACACAGATGTAAGTTATGGTTATTTTCAGAGTGTTTTTCAGCTATATTTGGACATTTCTGTACATCTGCTGGCTTTGTCTGTGGATGCCCGATTTGCCTTTGACCGACTCTCGCCCCAGCACTGCAGGAGTGTGCTAAGGAGCCGGCTGCGTCTGACACACGAACTGCAGCATTCCCACAGCTACAGCACTTCGCTACGGCGTTTGTCTCCCTTCCATCCAGCCAAGACAATGGAAAGCCGAAGGACAGGCAGGACACAGGGCTGTACCCTACCCTTCGCGGGGCACCTTCCGCATCCCACTCCCATGGCATTTCCCAAGCTGAGTCCGAGCACCTGGATTCTTTCCCAGCCCCCAAAATGACAGGGGAGGGGATAAGGAAATAGAGCGACAACATCGAAACCAAACACCGGGCTACTTCTAATCCGACAGACAAAACAAAAAGAAATGCACTGATAAGCCGTTTACCTCGTTCCGGCTTCATCTTCCCTGCTGCCTCAGCGAGGTCTGTCAGGGCCAAGGTGCCGTGCGGCTGTCCCCGCGGAGCCGGGCTGAGCCGGGCCGTGCCGTGCCGGGCCGTCCCTGCGGAGCCGGGCTGTCCCGGCCAGCG
>VXBI01009233.1:585050-605429 GCA_013397375.1 Toxostoma redivivum | reverse complement strand
TCGGCACGGCACAGTCCGCCCGGGAGCGCGGTCCCCGCTGCCCGGGGACACCTGTGCCCTGCACTGTAAGCGGTGCCGCTGGGTTCGTGCAAACGGCATCGTCCCTTCGCCCCTAACCCCCCCGCGCCAAGTGCTTTGGCAGTCAGTCTCCCGCCCCGGGGAGGGGAGCGGCCCTCGCTCACTCACCCGGCTCCGACGGGGGCTGGCACGGCCCCTCACCCGCGCCTTTCCCGCAGCGCCATCAGCCCTGGCCGGCCTCCCCTCTCCGCCCCTCACACGCGTCCTGCCACGCTGACCGTGCGTGTGCCCGCAGGAGCCCGGGCCCGTGGCCGCCGGGGCTTAAATGCACGTGTGATGGGCGGCGGCAGAGCGGCGATTCCAGGTGTGAAGTGCCCGCCGGGCGGGAAGCGGAGCCCCCGCCCGCTCAGCCCGGGCTGCGGGGCGGGAGCAGCGCTCAGTGCGGCCCAGCCCCGGGGCAGCGCAGTGCTCGGCGCTCACTTCACACTGATAACTACATTGTGCCGAGGAACAATGGAGTCAGCTGGGCTGCGGTTACACAACCGCCTTAATCCAGCCGAAATTCAGGTTTCCCTGAAAGGGACGGGCCGGCGCCATCCTTCACGTCACGTTTACCCTGCCTGGTAAAGCAGGTCAGGATAGGAGCTGCCGAGTGCGGACCCCCGCCCGTGCCCCGAGCCCCCCCAGCGCTGTAGATGCACTGCTGAATGCGCCACGGAAAACGGGGAAACAAACTGCCCTGGGCGTGGGGCTGCCTCTTTCACCAGGGGCACAGATCTGGGCCGGCTAAAGCGGCCTCTAGAGAGCAGAAAGATCTGCTGGAAAGGGGAAATTATACTGCAGAAGAGCTGGAATGTCAATGCACAGCTCACCTGGAGACTGTGCCACAGCCAGGGCAGGCCCCATGGACAGCTCTGTTACTCGGATTTGGGCTCGGTCAGAAAGACAGATGAGACAATACATTTCTCGAGCATTCAGATGGTCCCATAGGTGGGATGTACATAGACGTTGCCACATCCCCAGTTGTTTTTACTCAGAAGCTGGTAACTCCTTCCGCTGTGATGGTTTACAAACATCCCATCTTACAGCCTGAGCCCTATGGGAGGCACTCACTCCCTACAAGAAGATGACTTATACATACACAAGTCTTCTGACCCCTGTGTATGGCCTAACCAATTCCTGATTTTTTCTAGTGGGATCCCTGAAGATGTGTGTACATCTCGGCTCTGCATAGCCACTCTTTTCTCACAGCTGGCTGAGCAGCCACTGGAGATATTACAAAGAATGTAAAGTTCCAGAACAACTCAGTTCTGCACTGTTTGGCTTGTAAGAACTGCACCTATTTCCAGCTCCCATTTATCAGTTGTGTATCATTCCACTGGGAGGGTGCTTCACAGAATAAACTGTGCAGTAAACACCTCTCTATTCAGTCATGGGCAAGTGGGAGGTGCAGTGCTTTGATTTTTCACTCATAAGTACATGAGTGTCACTTCTGTTGCTGTGTGACTGCTGTAGACGTGTTTGGTAATTACAGATCTCAGAGCTCTCTGCCGGATGCAATGTAATTGCAAATGTGGCAATCCAGAATTATAAAAGAAAGAATTTGACTGAGCAATAAATACTGTGGGTGCATGTAGATGAAGTTCAGCGTGACTACAGTGGGCATGATTCAGCCACCAGTCAGATCCTCCTAGTCATCCTAATGAAAAGTCACATCCTTTAGGACACTAATTGTTGCTGTAGGACACTGCAAATTAGTTTGTACCTTGTTCTAATATTGGTTTTACAGCCAAAACCAAATCTGCCTTTCCACTATTTAATTACAATTGTAGCTATTTAGCTATTAAGCTTCATATACTATTTTTTAATAGTTTTAAAGCTTTTAATCTCACTTTGGCATTTTTACAAAACAGCTCATCAGACACAAATGGGCCCCACTTCCAGGAAAATGCTCTCTCAAAGTACTTTTTCCATTTTAATTAATAGGCCAGCTCGCTTCCCATTCCCTCGTATTTCTTAGGAATTCAAGACAATGGGAAGTTAAGTGCCAGCCTGAAAAACACTTATCATTAAAAAAATTTTAAGGCATATGATGAGAGAAAGCCACATCTGGTGTGCAGTCCTTCTCTATGTGACCATGTAGGAGACTGCAGGTTCAGCTTCCCCTCTTGAGTCAGTGCATTCCTGGACCCTGAGAGCCATGGGTATGTCTGAGATACATCCTTCAGGTCCTGCTTCACTTCAGATGAAGGACTGTTTCTCTTTTGACCAAATAGACACATAATGGATCTGAAAAAAAAACAGAACACAAAACTTGAAATAATCAGAGAGATCTAATTACACAATATTCCATGTATAATAATAAAGGCAAAATAATGATAAAAATCACAAACAAATTTGTGGACTTAGTTTGGGTAAAACAGCTAGAAGTGTCCTTGAACTAATAACTTTCCTCCCAGTCACAAAAAAATTATAAATACTGCATGAATACACAGAGAATATATGGGATAAGGGGCTTCAACCACAGGAATTTGCTTACACACACTTGGAAATCTTATGAGAGCAATGACAGAAGTGAAATGCATTTCTGACCTCAGAAGCTTAACATCAACTTAAATAGCCAAAAAGCACATGGTTGCATTACACATCACACAAAAGCAGGATTAGCTTAGAAACATAAGCAGAACTTTAACTGCCCTCCCACTGCCAAGTCTAGACCAACACAAACTTCTGGGAGCACAAGCAGGGACAAAACCAGGTTTCTTATCCATTTCTGTCCCATGGTAGCTTAACCTCACTGTCTAAATAGGTGAGAGCTTCTGTATAGCATCTGTGTGGACAAAGTGGCTCTTGCACAAATAGTGCATGAATTTTGGTGGCAGCCTCTTTCTCGGTGGAAACCTTAGCAGGGCCATCATATTTCCTTTCGCTGAAATGTGCCAGATCTTTATTTCTCTTCTGACCAGTAAGCACATGTGAAACTTGTCTCAAATTGGCCATTGGATTTTAAAATATCCTCACTTGGGGCAGCATGACACAGTGATGTCTCATATGTCTTGTTCATATAGAAATTAAGTTTAAAAAGAAACCAAAAAACCAAGATAAATGTATAGCTGTGTTTTCTTCAGCATTGTAAGCTGTTGGCACAGTCCCTGCAACCTGAAACAGAGTGTATTTTAGGTTCCATCCCAAGTGTCTTTTCACCTTTAATTGTCAAAGAAGTGATGTCTGGTGCAGCAGATCAAGATTCCTGTGATTCCTGGAGACAATTACTGCCTGTTACATGATGTGGCACAACTGCTTTTGACACGGCTGCCACCTCTGTGGTATAACATCACCACAGCTGGGAGAATATTATTGCAAAAGGAGGAAGATAATCAGAAATAGACTTGAAGGTACAGTATGCAATGGAAAAAATTTGAAATGTGCTAAAAAAAAACCTATGAAGAATCAACTATCATTTAACTGTCACCAGTAGTAACCACTTTGCGAAGAAATGAGTTAGGTACTTACAGGAATGTATTAATTCACAACAACTAATAGATTCCGACAAGCTCTTACTGAAACTGAATTATAAAACCTTATCTTATACAGATAAGGGGATCTAGTTGGAAAAGAGTTTATTATTCTTTCTCAAGATACCTATAAGCCCAATAGCAAGGATAACCTGAGACAATTATCCTCTCTATGTCTGCCTACCTTTGTGTTACACTGTTGGCTTCGGCCTCCAGCATTCATGGATAAATATTTTAGCCCAAATGGTCTTGATTTAACAGCTTGATTTAAGTTTTTGAATAGCATCAACCCAATAAGATTCAAAAATACATTAGAAACACCCAAAGTGCATTTCCCATCCTTACAGCTTTCAGGTAACCTGGCTCATTACATTATGCCAAAATCCATGAGTGTCATTAGGCAGTGCTTTCAGAGCTCCTCACCTTGCTTTATTCCACACTGGTCTGAGAGGCAGGAAGACCTTGGTGGGTGCTGCAGAGGAGGTTTTGTTCTATATTCATCCCCAACACATGCAGAAGTTCCTCCACAAAGCTACTCCCCAGCATCCTTTTGTACTGCCCTTAGGCCTCTGTTACATTTGTGGCTTGCCTCAGGATCAAAGAGAGGAAAGTGTATTTTTCTAATATTTTTGTTTTGAGTCCCCAGACACACTCATACAATAATGTCTGTCAGGATGGAATATACTCATGTTCTAGAGTACTGCATGATGAGTGCTCTGTGCACTGGGTACAGGCTAATACAGTTTGGGGTGGGAAGTTCAAACCTTCAACCCAGGATGTCCATTATGCCTGTAACAATACCAGGCATTCAAATAAAACAGCCTGATTTTTAAACGAAAACTCACCTCCAGCTCAAATTGACTTCAGCAGAATTTTGTCACCCCTATAGTATTTCTAAAAACCAGTCCACCTCTCCTTAAGTTCCTAATTCTGGAATTAGGCACCTAATTTTAGATACTTATTTCTGGAACTGTTGGCCCATGGGCTTGATTGTCATCTTGTTGCACCAGCTCTCCCTGGTGCAAATGCATCAACAAAGACAATGGAAGTACTTCTACAGAAAGCCTGTCCCATGTCTGGAAAAATTAAGATCTGTGACAGAGTAGGAACAACATGATTTTAGTTTTCTTTCTTAGAAATACAGGAATTGTGGTCATAGTGTTAAATATTTTGAAGAGTGAACAAACATAGAAAGCATAAACTAACAGGTGCTCTACTGTTAGACCCTGTTGTTTTCTAACTTACAGGGATTTTTCTTTCCATGCAGTTCCTACCAAAGTCCTCCATTGCCTAATTTCACTACTAATTGTCCCTTTCAAAGCAAAACCATATAGCTATTAACATGTTCTCACCTCCTGAATTCACTTTTTGAAATCAAATGTAAAATTACATATTGGGGTTTTTGTTTTCCTCTGTGCATTCTCTCAAATTCCTTTATGTTCCAAGTAGTACTTTCTTACTGGAGACACAGCCAAGACTAAATTGAGGAGGAACTAGGAGAACAATAGAGAAGTAATTGCACTCTTCTCAGAAGGAAAGCTTATTCTCCTCACCAGAAATTATTTCCTGGACTCAACACTTTGTTACTAAACTTTGTTTACATACAGAAGATTCCTTTTGTTGGAAACAGCCTGGTCAGTGTCCTGTGCTGCTCCTCAAGTTTCCCGTGTCACATGGGACGCCCTGTGCCTTCGTTACTCTCCTGGCAGCAGCAGCAGGAGCTCAGCACCTCTCAGGATGGAATCTCTTCTGCTGCAGTCTTCCAGAGGCTGAGGTCTAGCAGTCAGTCAGGCCTTCTTGCCAACAAAAACTGAGCCCTTCCTGCATGTCTATAATTCACCTTGGGAAAAGTAACTTGCATCATCTCTTCTCTATTTGGAGCAATGCCTCAATTGATATTTCACAAACTTTGCATGCTTCTTCAGTAGCTGATCTATGATGTGCAATTAGATACCAGCTCCAAATGAGAACAGTGCAGTGTCATCTGAAGTGGTGACTGGTAGCAATGGAAATACAGAAATAGGATGGTAAAAACAAAGAAAGGTTCTGTTTCACAAAAATGCTAATGACCTGTTCTTTTTAAATGTCAATCTAAGCAGACACTTACTCAGTAAGATCACTGTTTAATTGCATCAGTACTTGACTAATCAGGCAATAATGGACTGAAAAGTAAATGATTGAGTTATGAATAGTTCATCAATCCCTGAAAGAGGGGGAAATTATTCTCTTTTACAAAGATCTTTTCTGTGGCTGTAATATTCATTCTAGACCAAAATCAGGTTTTTAAAATATTTTTTCAATGTTTTTTCAGGGGGATTGTGCAAGTCCACTGATGAATACTAATGTTACACAATGTTTACCCAGGACTAAGCTTGATGGAAATATTAATCAGAGAACATATAGCTTTCCATATTAAAGCTGAAGTTTTTGTAGCAGCAGCAGGTCCTGACCAGAAGTAGATGTTTGTTTGCCAAGAGAAACAGCAAGATACTGCCAGCAGTAGGTTTGGGGAAAATGGAAGCACAAGAACTGTTTTCAGTCTAGGTCATCCCTCTTCCCTCATCACTGAGTTTACTTCTGAGCAGGTACATCCAGGAGCTGTACCCCAATTACACAATGCAGTGATCCATCAGGAATACGGGCACCCCATTTGCATTATTTTCATTAATATCAGCGGAAAGTGAGTGCATAACACTTGGAAGGAGGTGATTGGAGTTTTGCAATGTTTTCATATTGTTAATGAGTTGATCTATCTCGCAATGATTTCCAACACAGTTGTGTGGAAGTAATTGCACCAAATTAATTGCTGGTGTAGCTCCATCTGGTAGGAGTTCACAAAGTTCAGCTTCTGGTGCATCTGCCAGCCCTGTTTACTTTCCCTCTCCTACTGCAGCAGCTGGGTCATGGCTTTGCACTACACCAGTTTGGTGGCACATCCCAGCTAGCTTCTGCCTCTCAGGCAGCTCCCTCATTTACAGCAGGACTCAGGCTCACAGCCTTTGCCCTCACATGCCTCCCCTGCTACCAGAGCTTGTCTTGAACACAAGTATTGCTTACTGAGCTCCCTGTTCTCTGCAGAGCTGCCATCCCAGTCAGCTGTCAGAAAGGCCTTGGACTTGCCATTTTCAGGCAGTGGTCATCCTTTGTCACATTAGTACCCATTGTGTAGGGCAGGCCAACAGTGAGGCAGAGCCAGCATCCCCCCAAAGGCCAGCTTGTCATACATGTCACCCTGCAGCAAAGCTGTGGCACCAGGGACAAAACCAGCACAGTGAGCACGTGCACAACATGTTAAAGGACTGCCACAGTGTTGAAATTGCACTCAACTTTCCATGGGCACTGTAAATGAAAAGGATAATTCATTTATGTAGAGAAGCAATTACCTTGCTGGAACAACAAGTCCAACCTATAGTTCCACCCAAGCTAAATTAAGGCCACAACTCATACTAGACTTATGAGAGTAGGGCAGGAAAGTAGCACATTGTTAAACACAAGGCAATATTTAATGTAACCCCATGCCAGGTTTACAAGAGAAGTCATGTATCATTTACTAAAGCAGCCAGTGAGTTGGGGCTTATTTGGTAAATGTCAGGGCTATGGAAAACTGTCATGGCCTTGTTCTAAAAATTTTAATCACATCCTTATTGACCATAGTCCATCTAATATGTTCATGGCCATTTAGTGGCTTATACCATGTGTTAATAGTAAAGACTAAATGGAAATGGCACTGAACAGAATGTGTTGCAGATAGTCATCAGGACTGGGTTTTTTTCAATACAGAAATGTGAAATATTCCCAAATTCAGGTTTAAGTGGTTTCAAATTTTTCTGCACTTATTTTTCTTCATTTTTTTACATAAAAATATTCCCTAAAACTCCACTCGAGCTGCTGTCCTGTAATCCTATGACTATAGTGAAGAATACTGTGGCTCACCTCACTTGTTGGCAAGGTCAATTATATCAGTCTTGGGCCCAGCTCCTCTCTCTTCATACACCAGATTTCCTTGACACACACAAAGCCTGTGTCTCTCAGCGCAAGCACAGTGTTTGTAAGCTTTACTGTACTTGAAGCAAAACATTTGCTCTTTTCAGGAGTTTGACATCCTCAAAATGAGAGCATATAGCAACTACAGCAAAACCATGAGCATTAAAGCTGAATACTGAAAGTCCTGATTGTGCTTCACTAGGTGAAAATAAATAAATAAATATGTATCTAAATCTGTGTCTGTCAGATGTCATCAATAGTGAAATCCTTGGTCATACACAAAGGTCAACTCCTCTTCACGCAGAAGCAGCTAGAATTTCTACTCAGGCTATACTGGGTAGAACTTTCTCTCCTACTTTCACACCAGGTCAATTATAGTTTTAATCCCTACAGTTGATTTGATTTCATGCTGCATAACATTATTTGAAGAGGACGGGAAGTTTACATTCATTCAACAATCTCAAAGGCAGTAGAGTATGTATACTAAAATAAATAAAATTGCAGAAACTTATTAAACTGCTCACCTCTGGATGTCAATTAGAACTTGAAACAAGAGAGATCAGTGTACACATTTATAGTGAAGTCAATACTTCCTTAATTAGGCTGGATATTTTTTTCAAACTAGCAATACAGTTGGAATAGTGTAGCTGCATCTGTGCTCATATTGCTTTTGGCTCCTTCTGAATTTCTTGGTTAATTTATTTCCCTTTTAAGTTGTTTGACTGAGTTACTTTCCTTACACAAAACATAAGCAGCCCCACTGCCTGGAAAACACAGAGCCTGATTGTTCTTACACCAGTGCAAATCAGCCATGATGCCACCAGTCTATAGAATTACATCAACGTAAAGATGATGCCAGAGAGATAGCAATCAAAGCCCTTGTTTCAAAGTTAATCTGAGTGTTTTTGTTTCAAAAAAGAAAAGATGAGTACAGAGCACATTTGTTCTCCTTCTCAACTGAAATGTCAAAGAATCACTGCGGTTTTAGCATCTGGTCTGTGTGGGATTTACACACACAGATCACATTTCAAAAGCAGGGCCCTAGTCACACCCCATCATGCTAAGGGTCCATTCCCTCAATCTGGTTTTCGGGAAGGAGAGGATTTTTCTCCTCTTCCTTCACTTTGAGACTGCTTTTTCCACCCTCCAGAGCCAGTAGCAAACTGCCATCAGCTGTCAGCAACAGAGCTCCAGCAAGGAACACATGGCACATTTAAAACCATTGCCCAGCTTTGATTTGCCAAGTCACTCTGCACATTTAATGCTTCAGATTTATCCTTGGTAGGACAGAACATCATAAGACTTGTATTATTTCCCCCTCTTTACATAAACAGGGGAAAAAGGGGATTCTGCTTTGCCTTAGGAGGCTGCCATAGATCACAGCGTCTTTAGGACTGTCCCAACTTACAGCAGGTACATTTCTCACATAAATCACATGAAGTTACTTTTCTCTGCATCTTCTGTGTCTCTGGTCATAGTAGCAATGAATCTTCATCACTGTTTTGCTATCAGCCTTTTGGATTCACCTCTGTTGCCTTTAAAAATATGGAAGGTAGGTCCTTGTTGCAAAGGACCAGGTGGCAGCTGTCCTTGTCAAGGGATGTTCAGCTGTGCATGGCAGAAGTGAGTGGCAGCTTGGGCACAGAGGGTGCTGCCAGGCACCTGAGAAGTGCCACCAGCACTGTCCCCACTGTGCCATGCACTGCCTGCCACCCAGCTCTGGGCTCAGCCTGCACTCTGGGATTTCCCCTGCTGATAACACACTGCTCCAGCTGCACACCGGGCACCCAAAGGCTTTACCTGGCAGCAGTTCCAAGTGTTTGTATAACTCAGTCTCCACAACGCTTAGGGCATTAGCAGGGATTAAACTGCATGTATTACACAAGTCAAAGCCACGTAATGTGATTGACATACCCTGTTCCATCAGCTTTCATTCGAAACTTCTGATGCAGTGATTTAGAAATTACATCCAAATTGGAGTTGTCCTTTTTTGCATCATTACTCAAACACCAAAAGTACTCAGGGTAGAAGCTATAGCATATGTTGAGAAGAAAACCCAGAGATTTCCTTACACTTCCCCAGGGTGAGGGAAGATATATTTTCAGGGGAAAACACAGCAAATTACAGATGAGAAGAAGTTGCTGAATCTAGACACAAGAGCAAAACTGATAAGGTCTGATCAGACAGTGGTGGGCCCCACTGCCCCCCCAAATTCAGCTCTTATCCACAGCTGCTAGGAATTGCCAGTGCAACACTGCAGAGCTGGAGAATCTCAAGGAGGCAGGTGTGCATTTCTTCTCTTTTTTGGTGGAAGCTAAACAGCATTTCATTCTTCTTGAGTATTTGAAACTCCCAGGCCACATACCATGCTAGCTATCATAAAGCCTATCTTTGCTGAAATAGAGGAAAACATGAGTGAACATCTGCCTAGCACATGTAAGCATACTACAGCTCTAAAATGTGCTGGAAGATGTGTACAGGTACAAACATCGTTTGGTTGGAAACTTCCTCCACCTTTGTCTCCAACCCAGCAGCCAGAGTGGGTGGTGGGCACTCCTACCCCATCTGACCCCCTGCCCCGTGCCCCAGGACAGCCCTGGGGTGACTTGTACTGTGTCAGCCAGGTTTCATGCCAGAGGACTTCAAGGCTGAGCTCCCAGAGGAGATCGCTGCCAGGTGTGGAACACTGGCTGCTTTATGCACAGGGGTGAGAAAGGCAGTATTTACCTACAGAAATAGCTGGATTTAATTATTTTTTTTTTCATGGCACGTAGACTCTCTGTTGAGTAATGAGACTCCATTGTGTGCCAAGTGCTGCAGACATAGAAGAGGAAATGTTATTTCCAGAAAGAGGCTGTATCCTGGAAAGGCAGGGCACAAACACATAAACAGAGAAAAGAGTTGCCAGTGGTTATATTTAAAAAAATAAACAAGCAAGCAAATCACTCATTCATGAATTGCCATAATTACTTTGTGACATACTTTAGAGATTTGTTAAAACTCAGTTTCATTGTAATAATTTTACTAGTTAAATACACAGTAAACATAAAAATGCCAAAGGAGTAGCTATGATGTTTATGGTGTTTACTATGTGGTAGTTTAAGTATTGTCATTGAAAGAAGACAAAAACAGGAAAAATATTAAGTTTAGCCAGAATACAATGTTGAGAACTATAGGCAGGAAACAAGGATTCAGAGCAAGTACCTGTGAAGAGCTTAATATTTTCAATCATTTGCATTTTATCTGAGAGATGGTTTGAAGTAGCACTTTTTCACTCACTTTGACTGTCTGTTTTTGCAGACATTACAGTATACTTGTATTTCAATGCATTAAAAGATAGAGGTTAAAAATATCCAAAATACCTGTGGTAGCTGCACTGAAATCAGTGAACCTTAAGGAAAATGTGTGTGGCTTGCAATATTGTCCTGAACAGCACTTCCAACATGTTTAAATGCAGAAGAACAATTAGAGGGTTTTTAAAAAGCTCCACCCTGCCCTAACCTCTCCCATACTAGCTTCACTTGATGGCCTCTCCTTGGCAGCAGTTCCCTTGTCTTCACTTAACTCCAGCTGCCTCTGAGGTCAGATACAGATTCTTCTCAATCTAATAAAGAAAATTTGAAATAAGAGAGCAGTATAAGAGTACAGTTTGCTAACTTACCAAAGATCAGAAAAAAACAAAAAAGGAATAGCAAAGGCCATAAAAAACAATGAGGAATAAAGAATAGGTTACTGGAGGAACAGCCTCTTTCCTGTTGCCGCTCTGAAGACACACAGTCTTCAGTCTTCCACTATCTGGTTTTACACTAAAATGCCTTAAAACCACTGACTTTTCCATCTTTTGAAGTTTAGATTTGTCATCAGGTGTTAGCAGATTACATGGACAAGTCTCCTAAACAGCTTCTTTTGGTTTATATACATTAATTGATCCTGCTGTCAGCCAGAGGGAGATGCATCCACAGTAGGATAATACATAAAGCTAAGTGCTTGCCAAGGAATGTAGAATAATATTCTGATTTTTATAGCACCTTCTCCCTGAAGCCCTCAAGGCACTTTACAAGGAAGATTGAATTAAGTTTGTCAGCACTCTGTATGGGAAGTAAATATTTCTTTTCTATGGTGGAGAAGGGAAACTGAGGCATTTATATTAAGTCCCCAGCAAAGGATTTAGCTGCATGCTTTCCAGCCCCTTAATCTTCTCACATTATTTAATTAAACACATACTCAAATGTTTTGCTGGAATAATGCCTAAGAACAATGCTGCAACCACATTGCCAGTTCAGATGCAGCTGGGAAAACACCATGGGTACTCCATCACTCATTCTCTAACAAGATGGTTTTTTTAATCTACTGTTTTCCCTAAAATTAAGATCACCTCTTTTGAGTCCCACCTACATGCTGTGCTGCTGCCTGAGTCCTGGGACACGACATCCTAGGGGATTGTTGTGTCTCAGACCCGCTCTTTGGGGTCTCTTCAGCCCTGCTTTTCCAGGTCTGCCTTACCTCTGATCAGACAGATGTGCCTTTCCACCTCCAGCTGGGCTGCTGAAGGGACAAACAAGACCTTAGGTTCTCCTTAGGGCAGGTACTCATCTGGAGAGCCTATGACCTCTCTTTGGTGAGCAACATGCCCCCTCTTTACCCAGACACACAAAGCTTCTGGGCTGAAATCCTTAAAAAGCTGGCACCAAACCTACATCCAAGTACCAGATATGCTCTATCTGTTCTCCCTTCCCTAAGGGGTCTAATGGCTAATTGCAGGAGCCTGGTGGGATTGTGGAGATGCAGTTTACAGCTATGTACTCATTTCAGGTTCTATCACTCTCTTCCTTATGCCAATGACCACACTAAGAGCCAAATAAAGTGAACTTGTTTCTGTCCCTTATTGCATATGACTTCCTGCAATTTAGTGTTTGCCAAGTGAGCCACAATGTAAAAAAAAAAAAAAAATCAGTGAAACATAAGAAAGGAGCAATCTAAAGCACTTCTAAGGTCAAGTGCTTTGGAAATGCAGGACTATATAACTCTTCAGGGATTTAAAATCTGGTTTTAATGCATATCCTCATACCAATAACCCTACATAAGCAAGCCTGACATCAAAACAACCCTTTAAAATTAATACATAGATAATACATCGTTACTAACATTATACACTCTAATTAAAGAGATAAGGAACATATAATTTTTGTTAGAGGTGAATGAGCTAATTACTCTAGGTAGGCCTCCTTCAGAAGTGAGTGACACCGAAAAAGCTGCCAACACCCACTTGATGCAAAGCCCACTAAAATTAGTTGAAAGACTGATGGTCACAGTCAGCCTTGCTCTGGCCACTAATTTCTCCCTCCAGAGGTTCATGGAAACCTCCATCAACCTGAGAAAACTATTATTAACCCCCAACGTTAATGTCATTCAATAAACTCTCAAATATCACTGCATTGACTTACAATCAAAAAGAATTCCAGTTGATAGAATTTGGCATGCCTTACGTGCCTTCTGGTTGTCAAGTTTTTAAGGATTACCACCATGACATTTTTTCTGACTTTCACTGTTCAAAGCAACATCCCAAGTGAAAGTTACAGCTCTCATTTGTCTCCCTCTAGCCAGTGAGGCTTTAGGGAAAGGGTAGATGTTGTGTGACTTCTGATAAAACTGGAAGCAGGCAGTCACATAAATCTGAAGGCAAGTTGCTCCTTTGAGCAGCCAAAAAGGATTTCAATGGAAGACAAGTTTGGGAACAGATCAGGGGCTGGGGCCAGCCCAGCATCTCCTGGGATTGCTCTTCAGCCAGGCTTGTACTTTACAGTCTTTAAAACCCCTATGAATAGAATATTTGGTCACCATTAGGAATATAAACTCATTGCAAAAGGTTCCACATTTGAACCTGAGCAGTTCAGCTCATGGCAGCTGTACTCTGTAGTAGAAGCCTGCTACAGTGTCTGATGTACATCCAGCCCTTTTCCTGAGCTTGCTGGCAGAGCCGGGCCTGGTGTTACAGCATCTCCCTCTTGTGAGTCACCTCCTGCTTGAGCCTTGCCTGGGGGGTGGCTGCCCTGGCTGCACTCCTGGCCCAGCAGAGCCATCTTCTCCAGGCAGCCCTTGGAACACGTGGGCATTAAACTGGGAAACAAGTGTAGGAAACAGACATGGAGCCACCTGCCAAGCAGGGTCCTGCCTCCCAGCATGGTTATTGACTTCACTGAGCATTGGCTTTGAGCAGCATCTGCAGCCTGGCTGCAAGGGGCACACAGGAGCCCAGCCCCTGTGTATCCTTGCCCATGTGCCAAGGGTCTGATCCACAGTCCAGCAGAGACATGGGAGCTCCTCAGGCCCAGAGATCCAACTCCTTCTGCCTAACTCCATCAATCAGGCCCCAGAGTGTCTCATTTCTCATCAACACTCTGGATATTTGTGCTTTCACCTGCTGCCTTTGCTTTCATCATTACCCGCACCTTTTCATCTGCATGTTCCTGTTCAAAATGAATATGCAAAATCTCCTTACACCATCGTAAAGCACAGAGGCAAGGAGTGCACAGAAAAGAAAGACAATGGCTTTTCTTTGTTGTGTAAAGGAATACTTTCAGCCACATTTTTCCTCGGGACTTTCATTCAGAGAATTTTCTGAGTGGATTTCTTATCTTGTTTACTAACTTTGGGACTCCAGTGATCCAGACAAGCTGGGTAACTGAAGAAGTGACTCCTGCTGATAACTCCACACTGCCTTCCCACAGCATGTAATCCTCCAAGGGGACAGATCACTTGTACATCAGGGACTGTAACCTTGGCTCTCAGCAGAGGTCCCAAGGGACCCCCTAGGTTGTGATGACCAGAAAATGAGCCAAGGGTTTGGGGTGCTGGCTTTTCATCACGACACTAACCCTCATGAATTCTCCCATGAAATCATCATTTCTACACAACTCTGTGTGCCTTTACTTTCTCTATCCCCACCTTAGCAGGAGTGCCTGGCCCCAGAGCTCAGGTGTGTGCTGGCAGGTGCCCAGGGTGCTCCCCAGCCCCTGAACCCAGCAGAGCAGCAGGGTGTTTGTGCACTCCTAGCACTGGGAGCTGGCCCTTCCTGGGCTGCTGAGCTCAGCTCAGCACTGGGAGGAGCTGCAGTTTCCAACACAAATCACAGCAGGTCACTTTCTATTTTCAGTGACTGCTAAGAATATGGCAAATTTTCTCTTATTCCCACAAATCCTGCAGCCACATAGTCTTTCACTACCATAAAGAGTAAAAAAATGTCCAATCCAGGATTTAAATTAGATCCAGGAAACCTCTGCTGTCTTTTCCTGTCTAAAAGACAGTTTTAAAATAATAGACACTTTGAACATGGCTTTACAGTCCCAAACTGCAGCCCTAGATCTGTCGTTAGAAGTGTCGGGTTTCATGGAGGGAAATTAAAGAGGAATTACTGAAGTTATTTGTATTTTAGCAATAGACCTAACTGGAGCCAGGATTTGCCCAGATGGGTGGAAATGAAAGGGTTGCAGTGAGCAGTAGGACTCCCTGTGGGCAGAGCTCTGCCCTTGCCCAAGGGAAGAGCAGGGAGAACCAACAGCCAAGCACAGCAGCACAGCCCTGTGTCGTGTCCTGTCTGGTCCATCTGGGTGGGAGATAGCCACAGGGCACCAAGTCAGTTCTGCAGGCTTGGTGCTGCTACATCATCTTCCTTCTCATATTTAATTTCTTTTTGTTGGTTTTGTTTTTTGAACATTTTTCTCAGATGAATTTAGAAGGTGGTCAGTGGGCTGGGGAAGCTTCAAGACTTCACTCTCCCACTACACTGGCAAACTTTCACAGTTCACTCAGCAAAAAATCTGCTTTGCTGAAATAGATGATGCCTCACCCCTAATTTGATTTGAACAACTGTGGACTTGTGCAAACTTACACCTGCTCAACCTGAGCCTGAAATACCACTGCAGTCTGTTCTGCCTGCTTTTATGTTCCCGCAAATGATTTTATATTTTGCCAATGCAGTAAATCAGAAAACCTTCCCATTATGCATGTTCATCCAAACTGGTGCTCACCTGACTGCAGGTCTTGTTCTCACTCCTAGACCTTTGCAAACCTATGATTTGCTTGGAATATTTTCCCAATACACTTAGATACTTTAATTATTTTATTTGATACTAAATCTGTTTTACAAGTGATTGGGAAAGAAGAATTAAACAACAGTATCCAAAACCCATATTAAAATTGCAACCTCCCTTGCAGTGTCTGAAGCACTTGCAGACAACTGAAGGTTTTCAGAGCCTGCATAGCAGCATGTGCTTGTTCCTACATGGAATTTCCCTAATTCCTCAATCAATTACCTGGAAAAAGCAGCCATTTTAATCAAAACCCTAAGGGTAGATGAAATCATGAGAAAACAGGAGCTTTATTGCAATGGATATTGACTGTAACTCATTAAGATGTTAAAGTATTGACATCCCGTTTGATGAGAAAAATGTCTGATAGCGAGTGTACATAACTGTGTTACAGAGAATGCCAGCATCAACACATCATAATGAGTAACTAATGATGTCTGTGGCCTAACGAGGTGATTAAAGCAGTATCCTTTGATCTATGTCACTGACTTGATTTAATGCCAGGCTGAGATTGAATCTCCGTGCACCACTGGGGAGATTCAAGTAATTTGAGTAATTCACTCTCCTGGTCCCTGCATCACCAGGGATATTTGCGATGAACACAGTCGCTTCTGGGCAGCACACACTGCCAGGGGAGAGCCACTGCTCCCTGACTGTGGCAACCCTTGCAGGAGCCTCACTGCTGCAGAGCAGGGTCTCACACAACCTCCTGCCATGGCCATGCATCTTCCTTTTGCCTCACAGTGCTCCCACACCACTGGCAGGTTTTGGAAGCTCCTACACCAAGCAAAGCTCAAGGAAGATGCTTTGCTGCCTTTCACCCAAGCACAGCAGGCAGGAGTCATAGTGTGCTGAAACACAGGGCTTTGTACCAGGCACGTGTTAAACATCCTATTCAAAACACTGTGCTTGGCCAGCAGGACAAAAGCTCAGGTACCTGTTCTTTGG
This sequence comes from Toxostoma redivivum, assembly GCA_013397375.1. Classification (NCBI taxonomy): domain Eukaryota; kingdom Metazoa; phylum Chordata; class Aves; order Passeriformes; family Mimidae; genus Toxostoma; species Toxostoma redivivum. The sequence goes on along the minus strand of VXBI01009233.1, from coordinate 588,877 downwards.
GACAGCAAAGTGTGCCAAGAGCCCAAGCCAGAGGTAACACCAGAGGCATAAAACCTTCAATCAGGTTCACAAAGTGCTGTGGCCTGACTGCCAGCCAATAGCCTGTTCCTAGCAGTGAAAAACCCTCTCACCCTTACCAGGGGAAGGGATTGTTAACCCTGTCACATACACCACAGCAACTCTTTCCAGCAGCCCCTCTTACCTGTGTAGGCAGACCTTGGCTGAGCAGTACTGCCCTGGGGAGACAGTTGTTATGTCTGGGATTGTATTTTCTTCATGAGGCTACCAAAATAAAAGCATGGCCACCCTCAGTCAGGCCAAGGGTCCATTTCTGTCATACAAGGGGCAAATGGGTGCCCAGGGCAGAGCACACAGACTGGGTAGGCATGTGGCATTGGCAGTCCTTGGTACTCTCTCTGCTGTCAACCCCTTTCAGCTGATATTCTGAGCAGTGTGCTGTTTATGTATTAGCAGCCACTGTGGATTCATCTACACTAGCTGCTTATACTTTGCATTGCAGTACTTCTTCCTAATGAAGCCAATAACAGGGATTAATTTTCCCTCCCAATCATCTTTAACCTTAAGTGATAATTAGCACTGAAAGCATAACTGAGAATCAAATTCTAGGCGCCTCCCTTGGGCAGGAAATTATTTTGCTCGATGAATAGACTGTTTTTTACAAAGGGCTTTTTCCTGTAGATAAATAACTGTGCTGGCTCCTAGATGCATGGGTGTGATACTGCCATCTCCATCCAAACAGGGGTTGTCACCAGGGAGAATAATGCCCCCCCTGCCCCAGCACAGGGGCTGGGCACTGTGCAGCCTCCTCTCCTCTAGCAGTGCCCTACAAGGAAGAAAATTGCTCAGGACTTGTCCAGGTCCCGTCCCAGTTTTCAGGCAGCTCCAGCACAGCCACCCTCCATTCCCACTGGGGCCCTCCCAGTCCCTGCCACAGAGACAGGCCCAGCTGCAGCCCCAGCACAGCACATCCCATCCCTCCTGCCTTGTCCCCCGCCTCATTACCCACCTCCCCTCCACAGCCCTGCTGGAGGCTTTTAGCATTTATTGGTAATTTATAACACTGACAGCAGCACTGCCCCATCACACACAGGGCACCTGAACCATGACCCATCTCTTCCTCTCCCCGCACATAAACACAAAACCCTAAAGAGCTCGAACCTGAACACAAAGCAGCCCATATTTCCCCCCAAATATACCAGGTCTCCCCCCCTTACCAGGCACAGCTCCTCTGGCTGGGAAGTAGGGTCCAGCCCAGGCAGCCTTTATTGCCTTTATAGCCCCCTGCAAACAGGCTGCAGCTGCTGCATCCCCTCTGCTGCCCGTGCTGCTACCAGGGGTGGGTGAAGGCAGTATCCAGCTGCTGCTGCTGTCTTTGTCCCTGAAAGGGTCTAGGTGCAACTGAGGCAAGAGCAGCCCCTCTCCCTGTCCTGGGGAGATGGTTTGCACTGTTCTGCTCACCTTGCATTTTGCCAGTGCTCAGAAAACAAAGTTTGTGAAGCTCAGTTTGGTGTTTGGCTTCTGTGAAAAGCCCAACTCGCTCCCCTGAGCATGCTGGTATAAATGGTGCACACACCAGAGTTAGACATAGCTCCAAAATAAAGTTCTAATTTGATGAAGTAACTGGGAAGGTGTATAGGCTCCTGGGCACCCCAGATGCCCCTGCCTGTGACTGGCCTGTCCCTACAGCATGGGCTGGGTGGACTGCCCAAGGATATGGGGCAGTGAGCCACTGTGTGGGATGGGTGCAGCCCAGGGACACACTCCTGTGCAGAGATTAGTGGCCAAAAGGACTCATGTGAGAACGAAACAAGGGATGGGACGTGTGGGTAGGGATCACAGCAAGGGGCCCTGCTGTGGCTGTGACAGGCTCTGCCCACATGCTGCCCATTGTTGTCCCCTGCTCCATGGGATGAGAGCCTGGGAACAGTCACCGTGTCTGCCTGATGTGCTCCAACTCTTCTGGTATTTCTGGATTTTTTTTAGAAAAAGCATTTTGATGTGTCCCCTTCTCTGCCAGGTGAGAGTGATCACAGCTGGAGCCCTCACCTTGCACTGTGGCCCTGGCCAGCATGGGATCTCCCATGGAGATCCTGACCCAAGTCAGCACTGAGTTATCCCAGGCCAGGCTGGTGTGATGCTGCAGATGAACAAATCCCAAAGGCACTCCTGCTGGAGGATATTTCTGGCTTCCTATATTCCCTTTGCATTTGTGCTTGCCCTGGACAGGGGTTGTTGGTGATGCTTTGGTTTCTGACATGGTCTTGGGATACCTGGGAGGAGGCCTCCAAAGGGATACGCTCAGTGCCTCTCAGCTTAGCAGTAAAAAGAAATTGCACATCAGGGCACAGGCTGCAGGCGCTTCCAGAGATAAAATATTGTCAGCAGAGTCCAGACCATCCATCAGAATAAATGTAGCTGATGCCATGATTTATGGGACAATGATGAAGGTTTAATCCTCCTCTCAGCAGTGCAACCTGATTTGCCACAAAACCCTGTTAAATTTTGTGGCACACGCTTCATCACTTCATTAGGAGATAGAGAGAAAATGGTTCAATGCATTCCTGAATCTTTTATGGCTGGGACTCTCCTCCCACCACTCCCAAGTGATGGGTAATCTTTCTGATCAGATCCTCAGGAAAAGACCCCGTGGGATTACAGAAAGCGAAGGCATTAACAACAGTGACAGGAAAGGAATACAATATCCCTTTAAACAATTAAATATTGATCCTGCAGGCCTGGGGTGGACTCCATCACACAAAAGGAAACACCTCTGTGAATTAGTTTGGTGACATCCATACCCTTAGATGATATAAAGGAAACCGAGATTATTTGCTTCACTTATTTTCTTAATGTTTTTTCCCTCAATTAGAGAAATGCATTTGGTATGAACCACACTTGTCTCTCCGATACTTGGCACTCATCTTCCTGGAGCCCACTGGGATGGGATGGGATGGGATGGGATGGGATGGGATGGGATGGGATGGGAGGGGATGGGATGGGATGGGAAGTGCTTGCTGGGGGCGGTGGCTGCACAGCTGTGTGGATAGAGGGAAGAGGACACAGTGCTGGGAAGCCTTAGGTGCCCTTTCGTGTGTCCTCCCCTCTCCCTCACCCCATGGATGTCTCTCCCAGGACTCCACCGAAACTGACCCTCCCATGGGAGAGCTCGGGCTCCCCTTGGCTCAGCCAAGGGCCTTGGGGCTGCACACGGAGAAACAAAAGAAGACAAGAAATGTCTAAATTTAAAGTGCTGGAAAATCCAACCTTTTATTTACTACATTTTTGTGACTACATAAACGCTGAAACATTGTAACGCTGAAACATTGTAACACTGAAAAGCATGATGACATCATCACTTGCTTTTTTCTTTTTTTTTTTTTACTTTTTCCTCTTTTTTTTCATTTTTTTTCATTTTTTAAATTTTTTGCTTAGCAAACACAGCAGATGATATTGCACGGCATAAAGTGAGAACAGTAGCAAAGCTTAAAAAAAGTAACTTAAATCTTAACGCAGTACAGGAGATACTCATACCCAACCCAGGGCAATGCCTAGCGCACTGCACTTGTCATCGCTACACACAAAAATACAGAAGAAGCGCTTGACTAAGAGAGAGAGTGAGGAAATATCAGCAATCAACCGTAATTAGGTACAATAATGATTTAGTCTGAAATGCAGATGCAATGCATAAACTACTGCTGCTTCCTAATGGGCGAACTAAAGATGGCAGCAAAGGGCTTTAGCAAAATCTTTGCTTCATATTCGTTATTTTCCTTTTTTTTTTAATTTTTTTTCTTTCTTTTTTTTTT
>VXBI01009233.1:563052-585019 GCA_013397375.1 Toxostoma redivivum | reverse complement strand
TTTTTGTTTTTTTTTTTTTTTTTTTATTTTTTTTTTTTTTTTTTTTTTTTTCAGTTTTTTTTTGTTTGTTTGTTTGTTGGGGTTTTTTTTTGTTTGTTTTTTTGTGTTTTTTTGGTTTTGTTCCGTTGCTCTGGAAGAACTCCCGCTTGCTCTGGGAAGATTTCCTACCCCTGCGGAGCTGGGACCTGTGATTGTCTGTGGCTCCCTCTCTGCGGTGGGGGCCGGGGGTCCCGCACTGCTCACAGCTCCCCAGGCAAGGCTCAGACAAGGCTGGACCGAGCACTCCCCGCTGCTCGGCTCAGGCTGCAAAACTAACGCGGCCCCACGGTGAGGATGCAGTAAGTGCAGTAAATGCAGAACATTCCGTCAAAAACAGACTAGAGGAACGGGACAGCGGGCGCGGCTCCCTTAGCACAGTTTGTCCAGTGCCCGATGGCTCATGCTGATCACAGACTAACACTCTGCCTCCCCTCCAGAACTCACAGCATTGGCCCCTGTATGAAAAGCAGACAATGAGCCAATGCCCACCAACAGATCATTTAATGACCCTTCATTTCAGAGTGTCTTTATTGCCCCATTTCAATACTTGAAGTATAAAAATGTACCTAGAAAATGAAACTTCTGAACAAAAGCTCAGACCTTGTCCTTCCCTCCCTCAACCCCTTCACTATCCCCTCAAGGAAAACGAGGTGCACCTGGGGCTCAGCTACTGCGCAGAAAGGAAATATTTACAGCCATCACAAACTGCGTCAGAACACAACATTTCGTTGAACCAGAATCTAGTCTTTATGCAAAATAAAACACAAGTGAGTGGCATCCTATTCTCTGTGCCATGATGCCATCATCAGCTTTGCAGAAGTATCATTGTCATTACTCTTTGTTGTTTTTTTTTTCTGCTTCCCAGCCCTTGTCCTCCCTGGAGCTGCGGGGGTGCCAGGGCAGCTCAGTGCCCTGCCAGGGACCCAGCACAGCCAGGGCACCCGGTGCTGCTGCGGCCCCGAGCCCTGCCGTGCCCCAAGGATGCCATCCCATCCCTGCCTGCAGGCCCTGCAGGTGGCCTGAGGTGGCCCAGGGGTGGCCCCAGCTCTCCGAGCCCGCTCTGTCTCACCACAAAGGCCTTTCCTTGAGCAAGGTTTCCAGATTCAAGTCCGCTTTTCTCCCAAGGCCCGCGCCCGCTACTCGCTTGCGCTACCCGTGCGAATGGCGAAGGAAAATAAAAACTCAGCAAAATCTCTCACAAATGCCAGTGCTTTTAAACATTAAACGACTTTTAAATTCTTTGGATGTGTGGGTCTCACCCACAAAGCAATCTTTCTAGAAAAAGACAAATAAATTAAAGGAAAAACACACTAATAATGCCTTTCTGCTTTCTAAGTGACAAAAGTACTACCTTGAAACACTCATTTTGGCATGTACAAGTTGGGGGAAGGGAGGCCTGGGGGGTAACCTGGCAGTGTTTGTAACATGGGTGGAAGTGCATGCCAAGAGAAGGCTGAAGATACACCCTGCAGTCAAGAGAAGCACTCTCCTTCAGTTCATCTCAGCATCAAGAATGAAAAGATTGTAACATAAAGCTTTGGCCATTTTTGAATCTACTATATACAATTTTTTTTAAAACTACATAGTCATAAATTAAAGCAGTGATTAAATAAGCGTATACAAAATGTAATTAAATTAAAAGTCACAGCACATTATAGAGAAAAAATAGGAACCATTTATCACAGCAGAGAATATTTTTTTTTACCCTGTGAAAAAAACATTGACTAGCAAACACAAAGCATCCTAGTTGAAACAAAAGTAATCTAAGCCATGTTTCCCTTTCTTGCATTCATTGCAAACAGCGATCTTTACCCACTTTGAAACATTCCCAGGAATAAGATCTTCCTTGAGTATAACAGAGAAGTTCTGCCAAAAAAAAAGGAAAAAAAAGAAGAAACCCAAACCCAAACCAAACAATATAAAAGGAATATACAAACAAAACAACCCCTACAAAATAAATAAGAATTATAAAGCTTTTTTTTAAGTAACCTTAACAATTATCAAACTAGTAAGTTCTGCCTTATCACATAGACTCTCTATACAACATAACCCTAAAGATTTATTACTATGAGGTATTTGGAGGAATTGGTAAAAGCGATGCACGGCCTGTCTGGGCTGAGGGACTCAAGCTGCTTTGGGGGAAAGAAGAGGGAACCTTTGGTTTGTCAGCAAGAAAGTGGAAAAAAACATTTTCCTTTGGTATCAAAGAAAGTTTCATTGCATGGTTGCACGGCAAAAAGCACCACGGTGAAGAATTATTCCTTTTTTCATTAGTGGCCTTTCTAACAGGCTGAGGTATTCAAAGAGTATAAGGTGAGAGATAAAGAGGTCAACAGCGGTTTAACACTTTGGTTCAAGCAAGGCACTCGTCCTATGAGTTTACAAAGTTTGCAACATGTTTGCCAAGAGCTTTATTATTATTATTATTATTATTATCCTTATCATCGTCAGTAGTAGCAGTTGTAGCAAGAGAAGTATTTGTAAGGTTATTAGCATTACCACTAAGAATGAAGACAAGGTTACACACTGAGTGAAGGTGAGGAAGGGGCTTGGGGGATGGGGGTAAGAAGGAGGATGAGTTCCCTTTCCAGACCAAGGCCGTGCATGAAAAATCTTTGGTATTCTTTGGTATCATCAATGTGATTAAAATCACCAATGGAAATCGAGTGAGGTAGCGTCTTTGGTTCACACTATAAATAGTAGATCTTTACACACTTTTTTTTTCTTTTTTTTTTCTTTTTTTTTTTTTTAACACGTGGAAGTAGCTATTCCTTACCTTTTGCTTGTCTTTAGCAAATAGTTACCAAATGTATTGTAAAGCTAACCACACCACAATAATAAACCAGGAGGCTAAGCAAAGTCTCAAAATTAGCCCCTGGGCCTTTGAATGCACCCAAACGCAGTGAGATAGAAAAGGGTAAGTGCTTTCTCTTTGTTTGCTAAATGCATAGTTTTCATCCCTATGTACAAAGGAGGAGGAAGAGGAGGAGGATAGGAGGAAGAGTAGTAGAAAGAAGGAACGTTTTTGGGGGTAAAAATGTCTTGTTTACAACTCAGGTGAGGAGAGGTGTCCTAAGACTCTTTGGTATAAGCTCAGCAGTGTTTCCGAGCCCTCCGGGCAGCAGCAGCCCCTGGGACAGTGCCCACCTCCACCGCAGCCTTTTCCTGGAATCCCAGGAGAGGAGTGGTGCCCAGGGCAGCCCTGGGGCTGCTCTCATGCCAGGCCACCCCGGCCACTCGGCTGCTTGGGGATTTGCTCCTGGCATGGGGTGTGCAGGAGCAACTTCCCAGGCAGAAGCGCCGTGGCTGGCTGGCTCTGGTGGGGTCTGCTTTACCTGAGTAAGGAGAGGAGGCTGTGGCCCTGGAAAGCCACCAGGGCTAACGGAGCGCTGTGGGGCAGGCTGAAGGAGGATTTTTTTTTTGTTTGTTTTGTTCTTTTTTTCCTAGAAATCTAATGATGCCATTTACAATGGGGATGGATGCAGACAGTTCACCTCTTGGCCAGCCTCCCCCTGTGGGTCACTGCGGTCATGTTTGGATGCAGCCTGTTAGCTGAATGCATGTTCCTAATGCCCTCTTGCCCTTGGAGTCACCTTTGACTGAAGCCCCATCTCCTGATGCTCCCAAACTGTTTCGGGTTCTGCTCCCTCTCCTAATCCTTCCTGGCAGAGTTTTAGATCCTCTTGTCAAATTTGAAACTAATTTTCATTTTGTCAGGAATGAAATGAACTGAAAGACTAACACTAACAGACAGAGACAGGTTTCCTGGGTAATGTTAAATGCAGCATTAGAAGAAACTCCCCTTCAAGGATGCCCTGGTGGGTAATGGCACCAGTCAGAGCAGGGGAGCACCAGGTGACCTGTCCATGCTTCAGTCGGTGTGGCCGGGCAGTCTGCTCAGAGGTAACACAGCTTTCCAGGTAGACTGAGCAGTTCCAGAGTTATTTGCTTCATGTTTTGAAGGAAATTAAAGAAAAGTGTGTTCTTTGCCTATTCAGAGTATGAGGTGCATATTGCTTATGGAAAGAGTGGTTTGCTCCTAATGGCTTAGAGAAAACCAAAAGGTTAATATCTACTTAAACAGACATGTAAAAAACCCAAAACACTTAAAATCTATAACTTGTGCATCAGTTTTAGTGTGTGTGGACATGTGTGTGCACATGTATACATACATACACCCCATAAAAATGTGTGTGCACGTACATATACACAGTCCTATTTAGGGGCTTGCATGTGTGTTATCAGAGATCCTGAAATTGCATATTGGGTGCAAATTTAATGCTGGTATGAAAGTTCTCTTTGGTTTCAGCAAATAGTCTATAAAGACAATACAATGGAAATACTAAAAATGCGGCAATGTACTTTGAATTTCCCTGCATTTTTAAATTCTCAAGTTTTAAATAAATAAGGCTTTATTCTCTAAACTATAGGTACATTACAAAGCAGTGTTTTGCTGGAAAAAAATAAACCGTTAGTTATCACTGTCCTTTATTAACCTTACACTAATGAGACTGCATTCATAAGGTACTTTATATGTGAGCTTATCAATGTTTTCATGTCAATTATGTCTCTGTGGGGATGGGACACTTCAAAAGAAAGTTTGTTAAAATTTAAGGTAAGCTAGAGACTCAAAAAACGTCCAGATTAGATTCCATTTTCATAGATAATTGCTTTGTCAGTCTTAAAGTGGGTTTAACATACTGAAATACGGAGAAATATTCAGTGCCAAAAATATTTGGTTTATTTCACTTTATTTTAATAAAGAGATATTTTACCTGTATTCTAAACACTGAGTGGAAATAAACTGTATACCCTGAACTTTGACTAGACCCTGTCCTCTTGGGAAATAACTGGTGCTACAAAAGCTGCTCTACTTTGGTGTCACTGTTATTTTGAGTGGGTTTCATCCCCCACACCAGTATCTGCTACTGTTTATAGCGCTTGGATTCTAGTTTACCTTGAATTTTCCTTTTTCTTCTTTTTTTCCTTAAAAACAAAAAGGTTGGAAGTAAGATTATCTGTTTCTACTCCTTGCATTGGGCCTATACCTGCATATTTGGTTATTTTGCAATTTAATATACCTAGCATAGTTACTACAGTAATTTGAAATACCAGTTAGAAATCTAACAGGCACATGTATGTTTTTTAAAGTCTATTTTCCCCTTACATTAAAATTAAATATGGAGATGTTGCACGCTTTTCTCTTTAATTTTATCAGAGTAGGAATGGGATGATTTCTCTCCTATGGGTCTGTTAGCAACAAAGCGCTTAAAGCTTTTCAGCTATGAACTTGAAACTATTTCATGCATTATCCTGACTAATAGACGAGCAAGAAAGAATGCGTGGGACAAAAGCTCAGCCTGCTACACATAGATACAAAGCCACAAAACATCGGGCTGTATCTCGGTGTCATGGGAATTTGCTCTTGATTTCCGAGGGATCACAATTCCTCCTTCCCAAAGCACGGCTGGAGCTCCTCGTGGAGCTCCTCCCACAACTTTCACTGATGTCCTACCGCTGTTCTCAACAGGAAAGGACCACGAGCCTTCCAAGCTGTTACTGTTCCTTCCCCTGGTGAAGTCGATAGGTAAAAGAAAAGCTCACTGATGTCAATGAGTATTGATCAGACGCTGAGCCCTGTGGTTCTGCATCCCTCAACTCGTTTCATTTTTGCATCCCGAGTGCCTCAGGTCTCCTGTTCGCAGGCTAGATGGCAGAGCTGAGCCGCTCTGGAGAGCAGCGCCCGGGCTGCGCCGGGCCCCAGCCCGGGACAGCGCCTGGGGACAGTGCCACATACACCGTGTCACACGTACAGTGTCACACAGTGCCACACACAGTGCCACACGCGGGTCCTTGTGCCCCCGTTGAAGCCAGTGAGGAAAATCACTGAGTTCAATGGAAGCAGGACCCCATTCTCAGTTCCCGTGCTCTGCCAAGGGCTGTGATCTCCTCGGGTGACATTCTTTCTTGCCAATCACAGAAAGAAACGATAATGTGGTTTTACTAATTGCAATTAACAGTCTTGATTACAAGTTTTATGTGTTATACAGTTAGATTAGTTTATACCTATAATTCTACATAGTATTTGTGTAAAAATAGCTTTGGAATATTAAAATCATTGCAATAAAATACCTGCAATATAATTATTAAATGTGTTCTTTGGTAGCTAGTCGATTTTTTTTATGGATGGAATAGTTTTCCTTTTTTAAATCTGAACATTCCTTAACAAACAAAGAGAATGCACTGGTTTAGGTACCATTCAAAATTTCTTTGCCTAGTTTGAACTTGTTTCAAGGCATTGCACCAGTCAAGTTCAAACTGTGAAACAGCAAAAATCACACTACCATTCCAAGGAATTCAGACGACTCCACGCTTTGTCGGCCGTGCCCTGGCACAGCCCTCTCTGGAGACCAGCCCTAAGTCCCTACCCACTGGCGTGTACGCATACGGATACACAAACACCTCCATGGCAACTGCTGTGGACATGAAGAGCTGTATCCAAAGAGATGTCTGCTCAATGACAGGAAATCACAATGCTCCAAACCACTAAACAGCCAAGTACGGTGAAGATGATAATGGGCAAAGGTGTAAGACCAGTGGTCTGTTCCTCTTCTCTTTGCTTCCCGTTTCCTTCCCTCCATTTTGCTTCCTTCTTCCTCTCTGTTTTTTGCAAGTCGTCATCCTACTAAAGTGTGTGTCTTAGAACAAAGTCATAATGCAGGTGAAATAAGTCTTTGGTTTCTTTGGACTTATAAATATTTTTTTCAAATAGTTTTAAGTATAAACCTGCTATTTTGAGGTCCTGGTCTGTCTTTATTTATTTATTTTTAAAGCTTTTCCACCGAGGTTTTAGTTCGTGGTTATTCCTTCATGCTTTGGTACAAGTGCTTGATGAAGAAGATGAGTTGCCTGAATTGGAGCTGCCCTCGTCTTGCCACTTATCCAGACTCCTCCTCCGTGCATTCATGAAAAAGTTGCTGACGGTGCTCAGCTCCAACCCGAGCTGCTGGGAAATGGTGATTTGTAATTCTTTGGATGGACGCTTATTTTCCTTGAATATTGCATGTAGAGTCCGACGCTGGACATCAGTGAAGACCAACCGAGGCTTTTTGGGTGTATTCCCTCTATCCTTCCCGTGTTCTTGTTCTTTCCTCTTGCACGCTGCAAGAAAGGGGAGGACAGTTAGAGAGGGCTGGCAGAGCAATATGTGGGAACACAGCACAGGGCAAATTAAGGAAAAAGGACTGTTCATGTCAGCTTCCAAATTTGGAGAGGATGTGGGACATTTAAATCTCTAACTCATTACAAACTACTACAAGTATAAGGAAAAAAAGTTAGAAAATACCTTTGTTCTCTGTTAAAACCCAGCAAATGCTGTTACTGAGAGTTTACATTTTGATACCACCCATTAGCGCTGAAAATTTAACTATCTAATATCTCTAGGAGGTAGAGTGGAAATTCAGTGAAGTCTAAAGTTAACCTTGGTCATATTTTTTACCATTATTTCAATCCATTTTTGGAGGGTTTGGTTGACTGAGAAATAAGGAACTGTGAGAAACCAGGGTGCTACTACAGTCTTACAGATCAGATGTATTCTGAACAAAATAAAACATGTTTTGTCACAAAGAACAATGATATAGTAATTCTTTACAGAATTGCTCCTTATTTCATCTATCATCCCCTCTTTGCCTTGGAGGATGTCATTTTGCTCTACATTATTAAAGGGTGCTTGCCATTTGAAATCTGCCTCCCAGATCACCTTCCAGGCAGGATCTGATGGGATGTGAGGGAGACTCCCAGATCCCTCTGTCAGCCTTCAACTGCCTACCAGCTCATCTTGTTAGCAGTTTGCTAGGCTAAAAGCTTCCTTGGGAGGACAGATTCCTCTGTCTCACTTTCAAAATTGTCTGAAGTTGTCTGTTTCCCTTTTTCCTCTAACAATGTCCTTTAATTCTGATTGAGAGATGTGTTTCTGAAGGTAATATGAATGTTCTTTCTCTGTGTTTGTCTAGTCTGGCTCCTGTGGAGATCAGTACTGATTATATGAAGAATTTTGTGCAGTATCTCCACTTACACCATGGTTATTGGAATGAAAACAGAAAATTACCTTGTGAAGGTCCTTCCTACAACTTCTATTACTACCGAGAGCCAGCCCTGGCATGAGGATTTCATTGCTTGCAGGAGGTATAAAAATAAACCTCCACCTTTTGTACTTGAGAAAGAGGAACTGCACAGATCAGGAGCCAGGAGCTGTGAAAGCCCCTTCTGCTGGCCCAGGCAGGGACCAAGACACTAGTGGCTCAATCTCCTCTGAGGAAAGGCTTTTGAAAAGGTCACTAACAATATATATTCCAGCCACATACTCTTTCATAAGCAGTCACACATCAATCAAATAGACTGGGCTGCCAAACTCATTTCTCCTACAGGTATTTTTATCTGAAAACCTTTGAATAAAGCTTTGAAGTTACATCCTGACCTCTGAAACACCGTGAAGCTTCTGGGCTAAAACACCAGGTTTCCTCATGCACGTGAGCCCCTGCTGAAGCCAAACTGCTGAATTCATTGTGGATATTGGTGCCTGCTGAAATAATCTGCATCCCCATTGGAGGTTAACATCTCCAAATCAAGGGTTAAAAATGCTTTTGCAAGAATAGTCTGTTATTCACTGGTAAATATTTAGAATGAGGATACAAAGAGGATCTCAGTATTTTATATATGTCTGACCATTCGATAACTAACAATTCTTGGGTAAGCAGCTGCAGAAGCTCAGCTTTATAACACCCTCAGCCTCCAGCTCTGACTGCCCCTGCTAACAGGCTCAGTCAGAAAGGAAGACAAACCAGTGCAGACAACATTTGCTGTGCTTCATTTCTGCTCATGCTGCTTTACACCTTTCTTTTTCAAAGGCTACACAAATTCCATCTTCCGCCTAGATACTCCATCCGGATCATAATTTGTCACAAAGTCCTAACGGCACAGATAGCGTGATCCAAGTCAGTGCTGTGCAATGCTTCAGTGTGAATCACCACATCACAAATGACAGTCACAGCAGTAGGTACAAAGCCAGCTCAATTAGTGATGAGAGCCTCTGGGGCTTTGATCACAAGCTACTACATGAGTCCTCTGAAATAGTAGAGAATAACAAAAAATCAACCATCTATTTTGAAACTAGCTTGCATAACACATTGTTTTCCTGAACTTGATTTCCTGAAATGTAGTATTTCTGAACAACTATTTCCATACAAAGTGTCCCAAGAGTTACAACATACCTTGTTCCTCAACTTCAATTGTATCAAAACACTCTTAATTAATGCTAGTGACATCACAGAGGTAAGAAAAAAGAGCTCATTACTAGGGCGAAAAAATAAAACAACCTATCCAGCCTATGATACAAATAAGCCTATTTTACTGTTTTCAGCTCTACTTCCATTAGCATTTGCTGGAGGCAGATTGAGGGCAAAAACTTCCCAACATGCTCAACTGTTCCAAGAGCCCTTGCACTGCCAGGCCTCAGGTTGTGAGCAGCAGGGGTGGATACCACCTCTCATCTCCTGCCTTGTCCAGACTCAGGAATATTAATAGCACTTAAAAATAAATAACGGTGATAATGAAAAACTGTAATAGGGTTTCCTTGCGATCGTTTTCCCTGCACTGGAGCAAATCAATTTTAATAATAAATCGTAGCTTCCAGCTTGCCAGAGAGCAAATGTACACCATGGGATAAAATCTGCTCCAACATGAGAGTAGATCCAGAGCAGGCGGAGAGCTTGGCCAGCTCCCATAGCAAGGGCTGGCAAAGTGGGGCTGCCAGGCTCTCTGACAGCAGCCTGAGCCAGGTCATGCCCAGGCAGAGCAGCTGTGCCTGCTCTGGCCAGGTCCTACCCTAATGCCAGGTCTTCCCCTAATGTCCGCTGAGGTCAGGCCCCAGAGATGTCAACTGAAATGGTTTTTTTGGAAAAACACCAGAGCCTGTCTTCACAACAATTTATCACACACTCCATCTCTCTTTTATCTTACATAGCAGAAGATAATGACAGTAATTTGCACTGATGTCCTTCTTGTGCCCCTGCCCTTGAGCACTCTGAGTGGACCCTCTCCCACAGCACAGACACTGAATCTAGGTGCTCTGCAGGGTGCTGTGCTCCCCAGAGGTGTGCACCTCTCCCAGGGCACACCCGCTCACACCCTGCCCTCACTGCCTGCTGCAGGCAGCCCTGTTCTTTGTCTCCAGGCTGCCCTTGGTGAGTGATGCTCCATGTGATGCCTTTTGAAAAAGCCTTTTTAAAAATCTTGTTAAGAAAAAAGAAAAGCAGAGGATAAAGGAAGAGTCACCCTGACTCTGGCAACACACGTGCAGATATGACAATGTAATATTATCAGTGCCAGAAGGAGCCTTATAAATCCAGTCCTGAACTCTGGCCTCTCCCAGTCACTTCCATCTTCCTCTGCCTTGAGCAACAGATATTTTTGACACTTGCAATTCTCCTGACACAGCCTATCAATCTATTTTTGTCTCCCTTTGTTCCTTCTAAGTCACCCGAGGGATTTGGTCAAGTAAACTTGCCAGACCTTGCGGGATCTGTCCATCTCATGGTGGCCCAGCTCTCTGTGCATGGTGCAGAAGTGGGCTCTCACCTCTGCAGCTCCTGCTCCTCCTGCTCTTCTGTGGCCCCCAGCTGCATTCAGCACAGCAGGATTAGTTCTGCTCTGCCAGGGGTGTGAGCAAGATCGTGTCCCCTATGAAAATGCACTAATTGCATCTTTAGGTTGAGACAGTGAAGATGTTTTGCTTATCTGTGGTATGAACAACATTATTCAGTCAGTCTAAAAGTCAAGATTATAGTAAGCTCAGGTGTTAACCCTGATGCTTGATCTAGTGTTTCATCCCTAGAGGGTGTATTTCTTTTTAAAATCGAAGGAAAAAGCCCTGATTACTATACATCAATTTTCAGGAGCATTTGGTGTGTACACATGTGCTTAGCTGTTTCTGGCAAGCTCCAGTCTTCCTTTCTAAAAAACAGAAGCAAAGAATAAAACTGGTGATGCTCTCAATAAACCTAATTTCTGATGGTTTGTGAACATAATAAAATATCACCACAAGTTCTGCTGGCTGCTGTTCTGGAGAACTGCCATTGAAGCAGAAGGAGCAACAATGGAAAGTTTTATTTGGGCAAACCCTGCCCCAAGCCCTGTGGCTACTTTTGATGTCAGAGGGCAACTCTCCCTGAGAGAGGCATTGCTGAGCTGGTGGCCCACTGTGGTGCCAGCTCAGAACAAGCTCTCTGACAGGGGATGGAAGAGTGCAGACACCAAGGCAGATGGTGGATTTGGGAGGGCTCAGCCTGGCACTGGGAGAGCTGTGCCCCTACAAGCACAGCCAGGCTGAGGCAGCAGCCCTGCACTCTGAGGGTCACACTGCTCACCAGCTGCCTGCAGCAGCTCCAGCACAGGTGCACACAACAGCCACAACCAGATTTTTGCCTGTACAAAGTGGCTGGAAGGGCAGCAGGGACACAGGGCAGCAGGGGGGAGCACCAGCAGCATGGCAATGTATCTGCTCTTGGAAAGGAAAGGTACAGCCCACCAGTGCCTGGACATGAGTCTCCTCACCTTGTGGAGGAGAAAGCCAATGCACACAGGGGATCTCTGCTTACAGGGAGCTCTTTTCTTCTCTGTTTGCACCCAGAGTGGGTCCTGACCAGCAAGAAAGAGACACACACACCATGTCTCTCCAGCCATGCTGAATTCAGAGCCTATGGACATGGAGAGGAGACTGTGTGCAGGTCACCAATGATAGGATATGAGACCCTTGACCCTGAGGTGACAGGTCACATTTCCAGCTCTGGCCTGGGTGACTGCTGACCACGTGCCATTATCACTTGATGGCCACCAAGTGCCTTGTATGAGATGATGTGGTGGTCTTTTACCCCTCCTCTTGCAAGTCTTTTAGTTATCCCAACCTCATGTGTACAGGACTGTCTTAAAGACATAAAAAGCCCTTT
Organism: Toxostoma redivivum; assembly: GCA_013397375.1. Lineage (NCBI taxonomy): Eukaryota > Metazoa > Chordata > Aves > Passeriformes > Mimidae > Toxostoma > Toxostoma redivivum. The sequence continues at coordinate 572,978 of VXBI01009233.1, read as the reverse complement.
TAAAAGTCTCTCTTTACATGTATTTTTTAATCTCTGTTGTGTCAGGTCTAGAAAGTTCAGCTACAGTTTGAACTTCATCCATCTAGGAATCCGTTTCCAAATCATCTGCTTCTAGTTTTAAACCTCACACAGTATCCAATAGCATGTTTGGAGAGTGAAAACTCTTCATTGGTATTAACTGGAGAATATCCTGAAGGATATTCTAGGAGGCTCTACCTTCTGGTGGAGAAAGCAGCAGTATTTCTGAAGGAGACTGAAACTGCTTGAGGACTTTGGTCATCACAGATAGTTCTAATCATGCTGGCTACAACAGCTCAGTGGAAACAGGCAGCCAAAAGCTTATGGTAAATTCCTGATGGTAATAACACATAATAAAGTGTGGTAAGTTACATCCTTATAATGTGAATAACACCTCTGGGGCATGCAGAGAGACGCTTGAACAACAAATCTTTCCCAATTATCAAAAACTTCATTTTTGAGGGAATATGAAAACAAATTAAAAGTGCATATGAGACACAGGCTACCTGAGGGTTAGATGTCACCACATGAACTAAACCCAAGCAAATTTGGCCTGAATAATAACCACAACTGCTGGGTGACATTCAGTCTGATACATCACCATTTAGTGTTCCCCTGCACTCCCCATTCTTCTTGTCACTGCACCAGGGTCTTCAAAGGTGCTTGGGAAATGGAATCCCTCTGGAAAGGTGCTGCTTGAGACAGCCTCCACATATGGAGCAGCTCGTGGCCATGAGCTCCCACTGCAGCAGGTAGCAGACAACATTGATGCTTGAAAGAGCATTCCCTTCAGCTTCAGCCCTCTGTGGGATAAGGCCCTTCACAGCTTTTTAGTGATGAAAGCCTACATGGGTGACACAGGTCATTGGTTGCTCCCCAAAGCTTTCTCTTTTCAGCTGAAAAGAGTGTTGTCTATTCTGAAATGTCTGAGCCCACATGAAATTTTTTTTTTTAATCCTGGCGTTATTCAGCATATGGCACTTGCTTCTCTAGTGATTTTTATTTACGCTTATTCAGGGTGTAGGTGTTTCCACATATACAGAGATCTTTTGATCTGTGTCTCATTTCTCTGCCATTAAATCCAGAGAATACTCTTTTGTTGCTTCATAACATCAAAAGAGATGAAATTACACTTGTATATGGGGAGCTCACAGGATGACATCACCCCGCCAACATACAGATCCCAGCTGAGCCAGAATGGTAAACATCTCACTCCTGGGCACTGTATTAAAATGAGTGACCTTAATTTGCTGCCCCTGGAATAATGAAGTGAATCTGACTGAGGAGTGCTGACTCAGCAGTTCGGGATTCGGAGGTTTACACAAACTTAGTGTTGATGGATCTGTAACCACTTCAGCGAAGTGACATCACCGTTACAGAATATGTTGCTAAGTGGATCAATCAGGGGAAAGCACCTGATTTCCCTGTGATATCATTTAAAGTAAATGTTAAAATTCTTCAGCAAAGTCTTTAGTTAACCATATTACTGTGACAAATATTTCTTTGCCTAGCAAAAGTAATTAGAATTTAACCACTTAAACTGCATCTTAATTACCCCAAATGAATTGAAAGGACATTTAATAGCAAAGATTAAATTGCCTTAATGAACGATTTTTGAGACTACATCAATATTTTAATCGCGTCGGCCACGTCCGGTCCCCCCGCCCCGCGCCGCAGCGGCACCGGCGGCCCCCGGCCGCGGGGTGGCGGCCGCTCCCCGTCGAGGGCTGCCCGGGGCTGCGCTCCGCACCGCGGGGCCCGCAAGCACCGCTTCTCATCCCACTGTATCCTACCACTCCGCACCGCGGGGCTCTCAGCTCACCGCACTGAATCTCGTCCCAATGTATCCTACCGCTCCGCACCGCATTCCACGGCACCGTATCCCACTGTATCCTACCGCACCAGGCTGCACCGCATCCTACCACATCACAACTCTCCGCACCGCACGACACTGCGCCGCATCCCACTGCGTCCTACCGCACCGCATCCCACCGCGCCGCTGGCGAGCGCCAGCCGCTCCGTTCCGCTACACTCCGCATAGCGCAAGCTGGAAAACTCCACCCGCTCGTGCTGTGCTGTGCTCTGCTCCGCTTATACGCCGTGCCCCGCCTCCGCGACCCGGCCCACTCGGCCCGGGCAGCACCGCCCGCTCCGCACCTGGCCGAGCCGCTTCACACCCTCCGCTCTCCCGCCCCGCCCCGCCCGTGTCCCGCCCGCGCGGGGCCACGGGACACACCCAGGTGCGAAGCCACACCGGGTCCCTCGGCCGGCCCACTGACGCCGGCTCCGAGCTGTGTGCGCTAATTCCCCCACGAGCCTCCGAGGCGTTCGGGTGCTGACTCCGGCGTCAGGTTGGGTCATTCCACCCCCTCCCGCATCCCCAGTCAGAGACTGCTACAGCAGCCGAAAATTGAGCTTCTGAGCGGTGGAAGCGACGCGATCTGTTGCAAAACCTTCACTGTAACATCGAGAATCGCCAGATTCACTGAAAAACCCAGGTCGTTTCTTTGGTTCCCCTCTTGCCGGCTGCCGCTCCCCCGGCTCCAATTTTTAAGCTCTCCGTCAATTCCAATGTATTGAACATAACGAGATATGTTTCAAATAAAGGAGAAACAAATCAGTGATGACATAAAGAAGTTCCTCCGGTTGGGGGGAACATTAAGGAAGACGTTTGGCAGCCTGCCTGTGCGGGGGGAAATGGGAGGAAAAGGGCTGTGGGAAACTCTCCCGCCTGTGGCTCAGTTCTTATCGGCGGGTCTGTAGTGCATGTGACAATGAGTGCAGAATTCTACACCCTAAAAACATCCAAAACCTGAACCCGGGCACGCTTCAGTGACTTCTGCACCCAGGCGTTAAGGAAGATTCCACCGTGCCGCTCGATTCCATACTTTATCTGAAGCAGCAGCATTTCCAGCTCAGCAGCCAACGCCCGCACACGCCAGCGCCGCGCTTCGCACCCCGCAGCAGCCCGCGGTGCTGCCCGCACACCTGCGGAACAGCAGCCATCCATCGCGCTTTAATTGCCGTTTAGGCTGTAGGGAAAATGTCACCACTGAGGCTTTCTATCGCCCTAAAACGAAGGGGGGGGGGGGAATGAAAACTAATGTTCAGCTAATAAATTGTTCCTGTAAATTAATCTTTCAGCATCATAAAACCGACTTCTTAAGCAAAACGGCTCAAGTCAGCTGCGTTTTAAAAGAGTCTGTCAGCATCGGTCACTACTCTGTCCATGTATGATTAATCCAGGTAGATTTATGTCTGAAACGCGAATCGACATTTATCGATTTGATCATAGAAGAACCCCACACGCGGCCATGCTGGGTCCCAGGCGGTCCTCAGGAAAAACTCCCCTCGATCCCCTGTAGTCTTCAGGTGAAATTCACCAGCACTTCAGCAACAGCTTCTGGGCTTCAGTCAACTTAGAACTCCCTGGAAATTAACTTGTCCCTTGTGTGGAGCTCATGTGGACCTTTCGGCTACGCAGACAGGTGAAGGCTGCCTGAGGCAAAGCAGGAGCGGCGGCTTAATACCGGGCAAAGCCAGGCACTGAAGCATACCTGGCCTGTGGGTTTCCAGATGATTTTGGCTCAATCTGATTATAACGTTCCTTCCTGGCTGGGTAAAAAGCAGGTCGCACACGCCAGAACCTAGCTGTAGCACAGGCAGGAGCTCGGGCTCCATACCGGTGGAACCTGCAGCGAGCACAATCCTGGTGCCACGCACCTCTCCTCTCCTCCTGGGGTACCCCGACCCCTCTGACTGGCTGAGTTGTCATGCTGGGGGAAGCCTACTTCCCCTCTGGCCATGTAGTCGCTCGAAGGCGCTCACTCCCAAAACAAGTGCCTCCAGGGCTCTGCCCTGCCGGCAGCCGAGCCGGTCATGCCGCGGGCAGCCCGTGCGCTCAGCCCGGCACTCGCCGCAGCCCCGCGGCACTAATTGCCGGCTGCCGCTACGTATAATCGATGCGATGCTGCTCCCCATCGGGGCCGCCAGCCGTGGGGAGGCTCAACAAGCACCTGCGCCCGGGCTACGGGCGGCGTGGTCCATGAACCGGGAGTGGGGCTGGCCTGGCCCGCCGCGGGGCTCGCCCGGGAGCGGGGCCGCCGGGGCGGAGGCGGAGCTGGGCCGGCAGCGGGGCCGGGCCTGCCGGCGGTCGCTATCCGTGGTGCTGAAGTCGGACAGGGCCTCGGACGGAGCCAGCCTGGGCGGCGGCGCGGGACCCTCCGCTCCCAGTGCTCCCGGAGTCGCCGCCACTGCCCGGTGCGGGCGGGGTGCCTGGACCGGCGGGGCCACTCCCGCCCGCCCGCGGTCAGTAGATGGCGCAGAACCCCCGGGAACCGAGGGGCGACGAGCGAGGGCTGCGGACGGTGCGATGGCACCGGCCGGTCGGGACGGGCACCGCGCCCGCAGCCCGGCTGTGTGACCCTGGGGCGGCCCCGGCANCCCCGCCACGCGGCGGGTAATTAAAACAAACAAACAACCGAGCGAACGCACGCACGAACAAATAAGCAGGGGCCGAGCCGTGCTGCGGGGGCGGGGGCTCTGTCAGGACGGGCGCGGGGCGGGCCCGGCCCAGTGCGGAGGAACGCGGCTCGCCCGGCCCCGCTCCTCCTCCTCCCGCTGGGCAAACATTAACGAAGGGCAAACGCGGCTGTAAATCAATCCTGCCGAAGGACACGGCCGGCAAACAAGCGCGCCCCAGCGCTCCCCCGGCTGCGCACCGGGCACGACTGCTCCGGGCGCTCTCCCACCCTCCGATCCCTCCGGGACGGGGCCCCTTGCCTCGGCCCAAGCACTGCCTCGGCGGAGCGGCCACCGTCACGGCCCAAGGGGCGCCGAGCCAGGCCCGGGCTGTCCCCGTCCGGGGGTCCGCAGGGTCGGGAGGGGAAGGGCCTCTCCCCCGGTCCTGGTCCGCGCTCAGAGTGTCGGCGGTGAAGGCTCCGGTCGATGCCCCCCGCCTCCCTGATGCAAAAGCCTTTATGCAAAGTGCCCGCAGGGTAAATATTAAACAGCCCCTAATGAGGCCACCGGGGCCGGGGCGGCCCCGACCTTCCCGGCACGCTCAGGGGCGGCGGGCGAGAGGTGCAAACGGCGTCATTAGATTTCATATTTAATGTGGAAAACGCTCTGATTACTCCATCGATTTCTTTACAGTTAATTTGGCGAGAATTTCTCGCCGGCTTCCCAAGGCTTCAGCTTAGCCGGGATTCACATTAGGAGGGAGTAAGAATAAGAGGAGGATAAGAAAAGAGGTGCAGCTATGAAAAATATCAGTCAGGTCGCAGGCAAACACGGAGCAGCTTTGGAGGGACGGACCTGTCCCCTCCTGAGAGCCGCGGGCGAGCGCGGGTTCCCCACGGCGCCTTTCCCTGCTGGCACCCGCTCGGGGAGCCCCACGGAGAGGCCCTTCGGGACGAGCTCGCTCAGAGGGCGCACATCGGCAAAGGACCCCCTTCGGCAGTAGATCCTAATGAGCCTTGGGCTCCCTTACACTCCTCTGGTGCATTCCCAAAATGTGCCTTTGCCGCGTTTTCCCAGGCCGCTACGCTACCTCCCGACCGGCGGGCCCGTGCGATGCCGGCGGGCAGTCGCAGTTCCAACAATGAATGGCTCGAAGCAGATTATTTTTTCCTGAAGAAGAGAAAGTCGAGGTTTTTTTCTTCCTTTATCCTCTTCTGTTTCCTCTCACACACACACGAAAAAAAACCCAAACTGAAATAAATTCAACCTTAAATCCCTGCAGGCTGAAGAAGGGATGTACTTTTTCTTTTAATTGTATTTATTTTTTCGGAGTCCCTTCACAGCCCTTCCAAATGTCAATGAAGGCAAGGGGGAGGGAGGGAAGACTAACAGAGAGACAGTCAAATAGATAAATATTCAGTGATAGAGAGGAGAGAGAGAGTGGGACAGACAAAGGAAAAAAGAACAGAGAAGAGGAGGGAGATGGGATGAATAAGATGGAGGCTGGAAGAGGTCAGCTTTGCAATTAGCAGTTCTGCTTACATTTCAAGAGACAGCCCAGGAAGTGTCAAGACCTCAATCCTGCTTCCATGTAACTACCAATTTTTCTTCTATTTGTCGGAGCTTCTGTAATCTGGGAGGTAGGAATCCCCCAGGGACGGCTGGAAGGGGCAAATACTCAAGATAAAGTGCAAGGCGAGACCGCGAGGCCTAAAATAAGCAGGCTCCATCCCCCTCACTGCCTCCTGGTTGTTGTCTGCAGGAAACCAGAAAGGGAAGAAATTAAGGCAGCTCAGGGTATTTATCTACCTGATAATTCTCTAAACGCCTGGGAGTGAGTTATAATTTGGACGTGAAATTTAATTTGCGTCGGCTGCAGTAATTTATGTTATTTTGAATTGATGTTCACGCATCAATATCAAGCGGGGCAGATTTTTACCACTTAGTAAGATCATCACACATTTAAAACCTGCACAAAATAAAATCGATACTTTATGCATTTACAGCCGGTCGCCGGCAGCGCGGAGGGGCGCGGAGGGGCGCGCAGGCTGCGCGGGGAGGGGCGGGGGCCCCGGGACCGCCCAATTGACAGGGACGCAGCGCCATGCAAATGCCCACGTGCTGCCGGCGCCCAGGTGGGCAGCGCCCGGTGAGGCCCGGAGCCCCCGGTACTCGGGGAGAGCCCTGCGGGGCCCGGCCCAGCTGCGAGGGACGCGGGGACGCTCGGGTGCGGGGACAAATCACGACCCCCCCGTGCTGCGAGCCCCTCTTCGCCCCGGGGAAGCTGTTTCTGTAAGGTGGCAGCTTTCGGGTTTCATCGGAAAGGGAAGGCGGAATAATGAGGCTTTGTCTCTCTAACGGGATTACCGAGATCCGTTTATGAGAGGGCAGCGCTGAGGTGGATGGAAGAAGGGGCGGTTTGGGGGCAGAAGCGAACAATGGGACCCTCCGGACCCGGCAGCTGGGCAGAGCACGACCGCCTCCCTCCCTCTCGGCCCTGCAGCAGCCGGAGCTGGCAGAGCTTCCCGGCCGGCAGCGCCAGGGAAGGGATGCCAGCAGGCTCCGAATCGAGGGGTTGTTTCCAGTATCGATCTATGCAAATGAGCGGAGATTCAGGTCGACCAAATTGTCGTAAAAACACGCTCCAAATCGAAGAAAGTTCGCTTAGCAATCGTTACGGGGATATTGGAAACATAAACTCCAACCTCCTCTCCTGCGTAGCACCAGCAAGACGAAAGTTTTTCGCTGGTGGGGAGGCTGCTAAGAAAAGGAAGGCGGAAAGGGCAGATTCTGAGAGCTCAGACCTTTGAAACTGACTCTGCAGGAGTGGAAGCCAAAGAGAGCAACGTCCTCCCACCGGCGGGCACCTAAGGGCCAGTTACAGCGGGGAGGGCGGCCTTGTCCCGGACCCTTCCTAGCTCTGCTTTAGGTTTCTGGAACAAGGTGGTTGACTGAAAATAGACACGGAGCACGGTGGTGGCCCAGCTGCATCCCTGCACACTCGGGAAACGGTCACAAGTTCTCACCGTCGCAGTAGTCGAAAGCGCAAGACCAATTGTGCTTTTGAAAGGAGAAAGATTTGGCCCTTCCTTTATTTTTGTCCATGAAACGGATCAGTGACCCCGGCTCCAACTCGGATTGACTATCTTGCGTTCTCCAGGGACAAATTAATGGAGACCTATCACTTAATTAACAAACCCTCACTCACGGTATATTAAAGCCGGGCTCTGCACCGGGAGCGCAGACGGGAGGGTTTGGGGAGGCGGCGGCAGAGCACAGGTACGGACCGGGACGGCCATCTCTGAGCAGACAATACGGGACCCGCTCGGGAGCGCACCGGGCAGCAAGCGCCGACAGCGGGGTGAGGCTCTGGAGCAGCGAAGCCACGACACGCACGGTTTGTCTCACGCAGAGACATCCACGCGAAACTCAAACTCCGCGGCCTAATGATAACTACAACCAGTTAAAAAAAAAAATAAATTAATAAATCCAACGATTTTAGCCAACAGCATTTCTCAGCCACCGCTCACCCGCCGGGCTTGGCTCATTCGCGCCAAATGCCTGTCCCAGCTCATCCCACCTGAGCGGGACGCTGGCCCTAAGCCCCGCCGCGACCTGAGCTCACCGCCCCCGATATAAAGCAGACGCACCGACACCTCTCGGCGGCGCATTACCGGGGCTCCCCCGTGCCCCGTCCGCGGGCCCGGTCGGGCCCTGTTCAGCCGCCAATTCAAGCATTTCCGCCTCACCCTCCGCTCTCCTAGCAGCGTTGTCGCCGGCCGGTGCGGCTTTCGGCGGCGTCCCGTTACCGGGCGCGCTGGGTGCCGTTCTGCCGGCGGCAGGAGAGCCTGGCGGGTGTGCCCCGGCCGGAGAACGGGGAGAGCCGGGGCGCCGCACTGCGCAGCCCGAGCCCCGGCTCGGCTTTGTCTGAGTGCAGCGCAGAGGAACCGGACGGTGCCGGTGCGCCGAGCCGGGAGAGGGAGAGGGGAAGGGAGAGAAACGGAGTGGCGGAGCGGGGGATCGGTGCTGCTCTTCAGGGACAGACGGGGACCGGGGCGGCCTGCCCAGGCCCCAGGCCCCGCTCTGCCGCTGCCGTGCCGCGACCACCCCGCAGCGGGCTCACCTGCAAGCCGCAGAGCAGACATCCGCTGAAACTCCGGCTCCTGGAGCCACTTCCACATTCTGCGGAAGGTCTCCCGGCCGGATTTGAGCTTGCTCCAGGGCTTGGGGTTCCTCAGCAGGTCTGAGAGCGTCCCTTGAGAGCGGCACAGCACCCTCTGGGCGAAGATAGCCTGGGGGATGCTGTACCGCTTGAGCTCGGTGGTGATCCTCTGAGCTACTTCTTTGGTATTGATTTCTTCCATTTGCCCTGAATTACTTCCACTGTTGACCTGCGAACCAGTTACAGAAGGGTTTTGCTCCCTAGCAGAGCCTAGGATCTGCCCGTGGCTCTGGGCATTCAAGTGGGCATGGGGGTGGTGTGGGATCCCGTTGATAGGCACCATGCCAGCGGAGGTGGGGGTGAGGTGTTGGTCGCCATGCCTGGCTAACATGGCAGGGTGGTGGGCTTCAAATCCGTTTGGGGTGAGCATTTTCTCGGCGGGCATGGTGGCACTGGGGTGAGCGTAGTGGGGCAGCCCTTGCTGGGAGTTGTGGATGCTCCCCAGGCCCGATCCAGACAACGGAGAGAGGCTCTGCCCCATGCCGGTAACATCCTTGTGGTAGGGGGTGTAGAGATTGTTCATAGACGCCAGACCCCTCTCGTCCCGCATGAGCGTGAAGCTGCCGCTCACGTTGCCCGGTATCCGCTGGTGGGGATGGTGATGGTGGTGATGGTGGTGGTGGTGGTGAGGGAACTTGTCCGAGACCGTCGAGATGGGAGGTAGAGGCTGCAGAGGGGTTAACGTGGTGTAGGTGCTGCTCATGCTCATGCCGGGGGGTGTCTCGCAGGCCATGGTCATGGTGGGGTGCAGGGGGCCGGTCAGCGCGTGCTCGGGCGGCCGGTGGTGGTGGTGGTAGTCGCCGCCGTCGAGGATGGACGCCATGCCCATGGAGCGCGGGTGGGCCGGCAGGTGGCTGCCGCGGTGGGCCACCGCGCTCCGGTGGTGGGGGCTGCCGCTCATCAGGTCGGCGCCGGCGGGCACCGGCTCATGGCTCACCCCGTGCAGGTCGCCGATGTTCTCCATCGCCAGCTGCGCGTTCATCGTCGGCCGTGCGGGCGGCGGGACCGCACATCTATCTGGTGGGCGGCGGGGCGTCCCGGAGCTCTTGGCGGCGGCCGGTTGCTCCCGCGGGCCGGCGGCGGCGGCGGGCGAGCGCTGCGGGCTGGTGGTGGCGGTGCTGCTGCTGCTGTTGCCGGGCTGCTGGCTTTCCCGGTTTTGGTTGGTTGGTTATTTTTTTTTTCTTTTAATTTTTATTTTGTGGCAATGTATTTATTTGTTTTTTCC
>VXBI01009233.1:421810-544986 GCA_013397375.1 Toxostoma redivivum | reverse complement strand
TTTTTTTTTTTTTTTTTTCCTTTCCTGACCAACATGTTAATATACAAATTCATTTTTAATCCATTTTAATCCATCTTTAACTGTACAGAGGGCTTTGAATAAAGTCCTGTGTCAAATACAGAAAATGAAAAACTCCTGCTGCTGAGCAGAGAGCTGGTTTGTATATAGATGATACTGTGAAAATCCTTGGAAAAAATCAAAGACATAATTTTGCTCTATTTTAGGGCTTTATCTCTAGACTTGCTGAAGTTCTTCTACTTGCTGGAGGACCATCAAGAATCTGAATTATACTTATTACATTTGACTTGAATGCAAACAGGGTTTTTTTGGACATTGCTTGTACCTCACATGAAAGAAAAAATATGTCAAGGTAGCTGTGTGTGGGCACCCACTCAGGTTCCTTCAGATGCTCAGACATGATCTTCTGCCCTCGATAGGCTCTTTTCCCCTAAATATCAGTGGCTCTGAATGGCAGAGAAAGCACATACCCCTGTGTCCCATCACACAGCCTTTTCTCCCATACTCCTAGTCCTTTATGGGCTAGTATGGACGATGCATGATGTCTTTATTTCCTTATCATGTGTGCTGGTTGAATGGGAGTGGACAAGCAGGAAACAGTCCTTGAGCTCTAGACCAAAAATATCCCTCAGCATTGTGTCTGGGAGGCATCCATGTGAAGTTCTCACATGTGATTGCACATGTATGGGATTTGTGAGCTGCCAGCAAATAACACAACACTTGACAAAGCCCCCCCCCCCAGATTGGGCAGCTTGCTTTGGCACTGGAAACAACCCAAATATACTTGAATGCCACCTAAGGGCTTAGAGTTTTCCTGTTGCCAGATGTGGCTTGGCCCTGAAGCTGCTGGGTGGCCTTGGTTAATCAAGTTCACTGCTCTGCATCCATTCCCACCTGGGGACCCACGGGAGTGATGCTGGCCACTTTTATCCAGCATTTTGCTGTACCCTGAGGACAAGCACAATCTCAGGACTGAATATTGCTGTGTAGAACAGCACATGGCTGATGTAACTACAGAGTCCCAAGCCAAAGCTTACTGACATACATGGCACTGCAATGAATTGACTTTGGTCAGTTTTGGATCAGATGCTCAAAGCTGTACAATTTTTTTGACCTTATAACATCCCCAGTGTGAAGTTACTAGCACCGTCAGAACTAGATGCAGCACGTACTGTGCTTTTCTGTCACAAACAGTTTGTCTTCCTTTTTCTTGGCTCTTCTTTTAATAAATGTAACTCCTTCTCCTATGGCTCAGGCATTGTGTTGAACCACACCGACAAATGTTCTCAGGTTTTTAAAATATTCGGTATTAAAGAGATCAGGCCAGATGTGTTCTGCTGCCTTCATCACTCTAGGTTGTGTACTCTGTGTTGAAATGATTATTGTCATCACCCGGTGAAAGGCAGCTGATGAAAGACTCTCTCCCCCTCTGATGAGCTATCTATCCACCCATGCCTGGTGCAGAGTGCACAGGTTTTGTTTTTGAATGATATATTGCTGTGTCAAAGTGGCTTATGTGCTGCTTAAACTTGCGCTGGTGAATGATAGAGAGTGTGTATTAAACACTCTCCCCACAATGGGAGCTGTATTTTCTCATCTCCATCTTTGGGAGCACCACAGCCAATCCCCCTCAGGGAGCCCAGCAGGCACTCCTGGAGCTGTCTGGGTATGCCTGTGCTCACACTGGACATTTTTATACAAATACAGCCTGATACCAGGTAAAGTCTTTCTACAAGACACAACTGGGTTTTTTTTGCCCACTCTATTCTGTTGATAAAGGAAACTGTTCTACATGACACATTTTGAAATGTTTTGGGTTTGGGTGCATTTCCCATAAAACCTTTCCTGCTCTCAAGTAGTGTAGCTTTTGTTCTCCCACTTGTCCTCCTTTTACTCCACTTTACTCCCTTTTTTTCCCCCCCAATTCTTTGCAAGGTTAGCAACAATAGCTAAGAAGAGATAGAAGGGAAATTCCATTTTGTGTCTACTGACAGACTCCTGAACCGTCTTCTGAGCAAGTGTTTGACAAACAAAACATGTTAAACCAACATTTTGCCTTGAAAAATGTTTTGATTGGAAAACTCAGTTCTCAAATCCTTCCACACTTCCACAGTCTTTCAGTACATGTGGTAAATTCCAGCATCCCTGAGCAGAGCCCATAACATGAATAAGACCTTTCCAAACAACTGAGAAAAATTAAAAAACCCAAGACACAGATATTTTCCTCATGTAGTGACACAATCAAATACTTAACCAAAAATAATGTAATGAAAAGCCTAGGTCACAAAATGGAGTGCTGCAGCCTGAAAAAAACAGTTTTCTGACCTTCTGGATTTCCTCTATTAGAGGACTACTGTGCAGTGAGCAAACCCTATTTCTTACAACAAAGAAATTTAGCAATCTGGAGGCAGTGTCACCTTGCTGGCAGAAACACTGAGTGGCAATAGTGCTGAAAGTCAACACTAATAGCTGACACCAAATTAAACTGCCAGGGTTTGTGTGATGTAGTTCTGTCACCCTTTGACACATTTGATGTGAATTCAGAGGCTTCTGCTGTAAACTCATCAGCAGAGCTCATGACGCATCATCTTTACATATCTGTCCATCCACATTTGTCAGCAAACTGTGAGCCTCAAATGACTCCAGGATTGGGATATAGATTGCTTTACCTTCACATATAGTAAATAGAGTGTTTTAACACTTGTGATACCCTCAGCTCCAGCTTTTAACTGACAAAGTCTTGTTAGCTGCACTTCAGCCTTTCTGCATCCACGCTGAACGTGGTGATGGATGAGGGATGATTATGGCAGTGGGGTGGCCCATCCCTTCTTAACTTGTGGCTCAAATCATCTCCAGTTTGCCCATGCAGAGGAGCAGCAGGCATGCTCCTAAGTGTCTTCATGAAGTGCCTGATTGAAAGGCCACAGCCAATTAGGTTGAGCTGGAATGGACACTTGCAGGATGTCTTTGCCTCTCAATTCCCTGTGTGGTGCCTGCAGAGAGCAGGCACTAGAAAAGTGCTGATAGCCCTCACATCTGCTTGCATCACCCAGCAGCTCTCAGATCCAGGGGCCAGAGTTTCAGCCTGGGAAACATGGCAAGGTGGCTGTGTCCCCACTTCACAGCTTTGATCCAGGAATGGCCCCAGCAAATGCCAGGGCTCAGATCCTGATGCAGCAAATTGCTCACAAATACAAGTCATGCTGCTGAGGCAGTTGTTGACTGGTGACAAATAAATAATCTCCCCTAAAATAACATGGCATTTCAAGACACAAACAATCTCCCACACACACTTCTCCCTGGGCAATGCAAAAGGAATTTCTAATATTTGATTTCCTCTAAACCAGTTAGTGTTTTTGCAGTTGCAGGTTGATGCCTTTCGGTTAAGAGCTCCTAATTTTCCTGTTAATTTTGAACTTACTGAGGTAATGAAAGCAGGTCCTCTCAGATGACAACAAATTCTGCTGGGTTGCATGTGAACACTGGACTTGATGTGATGCTCTGAGCAATGCTGAAGAGATTCCTGAGGTTTGTGCCAGCCTTGTGTCTCCCTTATGGAACAGAAAGGAAAAGGTTATGCAGCTTCTTTTTATGTCTCCATGGTATTTAACATATTTTCTAGCTTCAATAGCATCTTATTTGCCACATATTGACCTAGTATTGTACCATTTTGTTCCACTGACTATCATTGCAATCAGTGTAAATTACCAGGGAGGGAAAGCTCTATTTAGGCTCACAGGAGGAACAAACAGGCAGAACAACAAATCAGATTCTTTTTTTTTATAAGTCCATTTTAACATACAGTTCAAAAGATTACCTTTATAAGGTAGTATGCCTTAAATCACACTTATTCAAGTGCAAGCTATAACAGAATGGGAAACACGATGTCCTACAAGAAAAAAACATTCTATTTTCACCCTCCAAATCTCCTGCTTATGTAATAACTGGCATAAAAACATGGCACGGTATCCCATGTTCCAAGAACACTTTTCACCGCTAGAATTATTTCCAAAAATGGTGATAGAAGATTACATTTTCTCCTAAAAATTCTAAACTCCATAACTTTGTAAAAAATTAGAGAAAAAAGTATAAGCTTTAAAAATATTTCCCATCAACTTCCACTGCTGCTTTGTGACCTGCTCCATTTGGAAACTGCTGCAGAATGTTGCTTGGCTTGTGTGATGGAAGCAGCTTGAGTTCTCAGACTGAGCACCTGGGATTTAATTTGACACCCTGAACATCATACTCTTGTCCTCTGGAAATGTCTCCTAGCTAGGATTTGTTCCAAGGTCTGCAAGAGCTGAGTGCAGCATTAAAATGGAATTTGGAACATCCTTTCTTTCTTTCTTTCCTTGGTGTAGAGTGGCTATCCTATCCTAGGTGCCTCAGGAGCATGTGGATGGCCAGGAGGGCCCCAGACTGGCCAAACTGATGCAGCTGAGAGATGCAGCCTCAACCTGCACAAGCCTTGGGGCATCTGGGGCTTGCTCCATGCACAGGGGAATTGTAATGGACATGCTGACAGCTCTTAATAGTTATGACATCTAGGCATCTCTGTAATTACTGCACAGAGGCTTCTGGCATGCAAACAATATTAGGCTACATCTTGTGCCTGACTTGTTTTATCCCTGTGGCAAAGCTCCCGAGGACAGGAAATCATTGCTTCTCCTCACATTTTTAAAACACTGGTTGTGGTCTCAGCAGCTTACAGATACTAACAGTAGTGGCAATTGGACTGATTCTATGCTTATTTTAGTTGCCAGTTTTCCTGTTCATAGACTGTGAAGTCCAGATGCCCAGTGCAAGGTGCTCAGTGGACAACAGCTCTCTCTGCAGTGTTCCAGAGAAGAGAAACCTTAAACCTGCACCTACAAAAACTATTTATAAATGCACCTGACTTTAGCTTTTGTGTCATGTCATCACTGGGACCAGGGCTCTTTGTCCTTTCTTGCACTTTCCTGGTTGGCAGCAGGGAAATATAATTCCCTGTCTGCAAAGGGACTTGTCCCACCTCCTGTATTTGGCACTTCCTAAAGTAATGAACAATACAAGTCTTATGAGCACATTTTATGGCATTTTGGTCAGGTAAAGGTTTAAATCAGATGAGTTAAAATGGGTCACGAGATGCAAAGCAGCCATTTCTGACATCACCTGGACTATGGCCAGTACACCACAGCATTCCTGCAACTGCATTGCTAGTATGAGGAATAGCTACCTGGAGATAACACTACATGATGAGCAAAAATACAGCAACTAGCAGCAGTCCCCTGCCTCCCCTCAAACCTCACCTCCAAACCATCGGTGCAGTAAAGACTACAACTTGTGTGGAGCAGGCAGTGGTGAGCAGGGAAGTGATGAGGCTCAGAGAAGTGCTCCTCTCTTGGACTTCAGCTATCAGTGTGGCAACTTTATCCTGCATTTTCTTCCTTGTGGATGCAGGCTCCAACACAAAGTGCAGCCCAGTAACACGTCCCACATCGACCCCAGAGGTAACTGGATTTAGAGTGGTGCCCCACCAACAGTCAGTGGGTTGTGTCCATGCCAGCAGGAGGGTTTCACAGCCCCATCAGAGAAATATTTAAACTAATTTTAATAAGTTCTCTGGATAATTAGATATCGTAGCAACCTCTTCTGGCTTTCTGCATTCCCTGGGCTGTGGCTGTCTCTCCTCTTTGAGACCATTTGGCTCACATGGGTTTCCTGGTCATGGTGTTGAAGTTGCATCCTTCCCAATCCTCCCAATTTCTATAACCTCATGGCTTTCTAGGAGAAAGACTCCTCAAACTCATGCTTCCCACACTGGGTCCCTTCACAATTAACCTTCTTGTGCAACCTTTTTAAAGCAGAATCTTTTATTTTTTTCAGTCGGTGATCACAGAAAAGCCTGACTTAGCAGATTTGGTGTAGCCTGTACTGCTATGGAGAGGGTTACCCGTGCAAGCAGAGGGAGGGATCCTGTGTGAGCAGCAGGCACTGCCCCAGCTGGCAGGCTGGGTGGCCTCAGGGAGCAGCAGAGTGGGGAGGGTCCCCACCATCCCCAGTGCTGCTGCTAAGGCAGTCAGGGGCCTTCACACAGCTTTTGGGGGGTGCTGCTGCCTCTCCGATGTCCTCATTGTGAACCCAGAAAAAAGCAATTATAATTCATAATGTGGGTGTGTAAAATTCCCTCTAAGAGCTAATTAACTGTGAGGACTAATATTTCTGGTTAAGGGTCCACAAATGTCATGATACCATTATAAAATAAACTCTTGAAAAATAATTCACTTTTAAAATAAAACATAGCTTTCCTTTTACCCAGTAGGTTAAAGTACTTTGTTCCATGGTATCAGCTTTAAATTTTTCATGTCAGGGTAAAAAGTAATTTTTAAATTACAATTTTAATGCAACTGACCATATTTTGTAATGATACATTTTGAACCCGACTTGTAAAGGTGTCAAAAGAAAATATGTCTATTCCATAGAATAGACGTAGAAATATCTGAATCATAAGGACACAGTTGAAATAAAATAGTGCTTTTAAAAGTGCCAATTATTTATTTTAACTGTGATATTACAGCTGTCATTAGCACCACGGAAAATATTTTCTGTATTAGTAGGGAAGTTTCAAATTCATCAGTTTCAAAACTCACAGAATTTACAGGAATACAAGGTACCAGGTTATGGCTCCTCTGGTGGTAAAATTCAGCCTTAAATCCACTTAATTAGTTTCCTTTTCTTTCTCCTTTCAGGTGACAAAGGCATCCTCCCCTTGCCCTGCCCCACCCAGCATCCTTCTCTTCATTCCCTCGGGGCCCTGGGCAGGTCACTGTGAGTGGGAAGGGAATTGTCTTTGCGGGCTGAGCAGATGAGGAGCAGGAATCATCAGCACATCCCACTGGCACAGGGCTGGGACAGGGGCAGGAGGGGCAGCAGGGAGGTGCCAGCAGCACCCAGGGCAGCAGTGGGGCAGGGAGAGGGGCTGGAGTTTTCCAAATGCCCTGAGGAGGCTGGCTGCTGTGCAGGGCTGTCCCTGCCAATATGCACCTCTCACAATCATGGGCAGCAGGTCGGGGTGTCTACTTGGAAACACTTGGTGAATGTCACCTGTATTCAGCTGTGGATTTTTTAGGCTGCAGCTTTCTTTTGTCTGTCTTGGCCTTACTTCCATCAAGTGAGCCATGTTTCTCTACACTCTCTCCTTGCAAAAGCAGCAAAATGTTGAAGCTATTTTTTTCATTTTAGTTGCCTGGCTCCATCGATGGGGCTTTGGAAACCCCTTAAATCACAACATACTCATAGATCAGTGATGGCAGCACCACTGTGACAGCAAGAGGAGATGGCAGTGAGCGTACCGAGGGGACACACACGCAGCACCCAAGAAAAATGTATTCCTACCAGGGGAATGCTCTGAAGCTGTGAATGAAAGCACAGCTTCATCACTCTCCTGAGCACAGAGTTAGTGGGAAAAAATGTTTAGATGCTCAGCAGCCAGACAGGAAAATGAGTGCCTCTTGGAGAGTAAAAGAGGAGAGGACCAGGACAGATATGATGAGGTTTGGTTCAGCACAAGTAAAACATTATCAGTAGCTTCTCCAGCTATGAGATAAAAAAGAATATTGCAGAGGATATTACAGATTTAGGCCTTCCTTGGTTATTTATACCCTCAAACTTGGACCTTCTTCAATCCTAAGCTAAATCAGAAGTCTCTGGTCCTTTATGTTTGCTTAATATTTTCTGTGCCCAGCTCCTCAAGGCTCTTAACATCTCTCTTTGAAGCACGACTCAGAGGTAGGACTTACCCAGCCCTTTGGCTTAACACTGGTGTTCACTTAGCCCAAAAGGCTCCTCAGCCCTTTTTGGTGGCTGTTTTTTGGCATCTCTTGCTGGTAGCACAGTGTAGCCAATACACCCAAAATGTCCAATTGGGGTGCTCTTCTCAGTTGTCTCCCTCAATAAGGTTTGGTGCAGGCATCTTTTGGTGTTTCTGCCTCAAATTTTCCCCTGCACCCTTACATCACTCAGAGTACCTTGCTGTTGGATGTGTGAGCCCCACCAGCCAGTGCTTGAGGAGCACAGCTCACAGGAGGCTGCTGCCTTAGAAATAGCAGCAACAGCATACTAAAAAAGCATATTCCAAAAGCATACTACTTTCTCCCTTCCAGACAAACATCTCTTTCCCCATTTATGATGGTCCAAAGGTCAAAGATAGCTGCTTTACCACTTCCATGGCTCTGCTGAAGTTTTGTGCCCTGGAATTGCTGTCAACTTTAATGTTAGCATTTTATATAGTGAAATAGCAGTTGTTACAGCTCTGCAACCTGAATGAATTCACACTGAAAAGATTGAAAATTTCAGGTGAATTTTCTCAAACTCCTCAGACCTTTACCAATGGCCTTATATTGGATTAAAAGCAGAAGTAAGCAGTATTTACTTGGGAAACTGAGCACCAGACATACCTTGAGAATTCTTTCTGAACCTAATATCAATGTATTTGAGAGGAAACCATCAGAATATTTACCCTTTTGTACAGCTTCATCGACCTTTTCTTACAACCTCTTGTTAGCTTTTCCCTTTACAGGTTTTTGGTATAGATCCTTGGGTTATAAGTCTGCAGTTCTCTGACATGTTATTGCTTTGTAGAAAAGAAGGTCTCTTTGTTTAACACTTTTAAAATACAAAACCTCCAAATGATTGCTTCTTCGGTAGTATTTTTACATAAACATGGTCTCATTGACAAAACTCTCATTGACTTTTATGGTTACAAAACCCATGTTTGGATTTAAGGAGAAAACATTATTATGCTTCAAGGTGAGAGTCTGATGTTTCCAGTACCTTAAAATCTGATTGAGCCAGTGGTTTACCTAAAAGCCTAACATATGTCCCTTATGGTAATGAGCCCTAACTTGGGGCTGACTGGAAGCCCCTCTGAAACACCTGAGGACAAATCCTAGCATTTTCAAAGCCAACTGAGAGCTGATGGGTTGCTTCACAGTTTTTTTTGCATAGTTCATTTTATAATTGCTGTGAGCAGTCCCAGAGGAGCCCACTCTTCAGTCTGCTAGGAAAGCTACACCTTAAGGTCTAGTTACATTTGCAGATCTTAACATTTTAATTCATTCCCCTTCTGGCAAGTGGAAACTGAGCTAAGCCTAAAGGCACAAGGTGTAGCTGTGATGCTGAAGCAGAGCTGATGAGCAGAAGATGCAGAGCCCCAGAGTTACCTTTGGTCCCTCTGAATTCACTTGCATGCCCACAGCAGTGCTAGGGGTCACAGGTTCACCAAACCCACTGCAGAGCTGTGCCTAAGCCCGTCCCTGGGGTGTCAAAGTAGCTTATGCTGCACTAGGAAGAGAGGAAGAAAAATGTCTCCGTGACTAGTAAGTCTAAAATCTGTATTATTATCAAAGAAACAATAGCAGCATCAGCTGCTGCTGCTGCCCAGGAGCAGAGCAGTGTCATTAGAGGCACAGGGCAGGGCACCTCCAGGGCAGGCAGCGCTGCCGGCACAGCATTCCTGTCCTTGCAGCCTGGGAGGCAGTGGCAGGGCAGCTGAGCTTGTGCAGCAGGGGCATGGGAGAAATCTGCAACTGGGAAATGCTTCTCCTTCCCCAAAGGATGTAATGAACTAACTCATAACTGACCATCCTGGAAAACATAGCGGGCTCTGGTGCTCCTCTAGTTCTTATTTAACTGGCAATTTGCCTCATGCTTTTCAGAGGACTGTTAGTGACCATATTTTCAAGTGGCCCTGCACTGCTGATTGCTACTGCCATACTTCAGACATGTTTGAAATGTCCTTATTTGAATTATGACTCGCAACATCTGTATTTAAAACTATATACTTCACTTTCCACAATCAATATTGTTAACAGGGATAAAATTATGAAGGGATGACAGAAAATATTTACTCATTTCTTTCTGCACAGTTCTCCCTAGCCCTCCATTACCACATCCCTGATCTCATGCACTCTGCACTGAGGGATGCAGCTCGCAGCTGCACTCTGGCAGCAGTGGGATGTGCTGGTGGCAGTGCTCTCAAAGCAGCTGGGAGAGGGGTTTCCTGAGGACCAGGATCCTCCTGTTCATGCAGCCCTTGCCTGTGGGGCCTCAGAGCTTCCTCTACACCTCTCAGAGGTCTCTCCAGACAGGACCATTGGTGTCCCTGCATACCTGGGAGGCAGTGGACATGGCTGCAGGGGGCTGAGGGGGGCAGGTGTTCACCCTTGGGGAGTGCTGCTCTCTGGGCTCTCTCGGTGCCACCCGCTTGTCAGGTGCCAGGGGACCCCTCTGCCTGCTGTGTATCTGGCTGCACTGCCCTGTAAAACTACATTGTGTAAAGATCATCCAAGTCCTCTCCAGATATTCCAGTAAGGCCTTTAAGACCAGACTTATCTGATGTAAACTGATGCAGCTCCATCAAGTCAATGGAGTGATGTCGTATTATAGCTAAAGCTTCATTTGTTAGTTTTTATAATTGAATATACAACTCTTCCAATTTCAGGTAACAGACACCTTCATTTCCTCATTGGCAAGGGGTTGATTTATTCCAATAAATATTGACCTGCTGTGATGAAGCATTCTTATTATCAGGATGTATTGGTATAGCACAGATATATCGATAGATTTTCAGCTCAATGTTGTATAAACATTTTAAAATGACATATTTTGAATGAACACTGACATGTTTCTGAAAATATTTGTGGAGGTGAGGAAGCTGTGAGCTCAGTCAGTTATCTCTGACATGGCAAGGGCTGGGAGAATGATCAAAGATTCACTAGAGTTTTGGGCTCTTATCAGTTGTTTTGCATGTACAAACCCAAGCACAGGTCAGGAGTGTGTTTGCAGTGGGGACCCACTTGCAAAATTTGCTCCATAAATCATCCTTTGTTCTATCCATCAATAAAAAAAGAATTAATGAAGCCCAAAATTTTCACACTGATTTGTAGGGAAAGGTTGGGTAATTTGCTTTTCAGAGATTTCCACGTTGGTGTTTTGCTTCTGCCAAGGGCTGGGTTGTGGAGTTGGGCACCCACACCTCCTGCCCACAGGAGTCTGGTAACTCAGTCCCAAAGCATGCTGATGGGAGAGCCTGCTGTCCTCGAGATTTGTGAAACACAGCCCATGAAGCTGCAGGGCAAAAGCTCTCTGAGATGACAAACAGAATGGTGAGTAAAATATGGGACCTAAATTGTTTTAAGCATTCTTTCCCTGAGAGCAAGATACTCTTTTTCTTTAAGTGACAACGAAGCTCCCACCCCCTCACTGAGCAGGGGCAGTCTCACGAGGGTTGCTGGCCTGGGCAGGGTTGAAGCTCTTGCTCTGTCCCACTATGCAAGTGCACACTGAGCACTGGGGGAGGAGCAGCCTATTTTTAATCGCTGTAATGGGTGAATTTTAGCTGCTCATTGGTGAGAGGCAATTCTCTAATCCCAGAAGAACCAGTATCATTTGAGCTGTCAGCAACTGGCAGGCGGGATGGATTGTGCCTCTGGCTGTCAGGAGCACTGCAAACCTTGCAGGACTTCCCCCCCGTGATGGCATGTTGGCACGTGGATTCCCCAAACTTTTCTGAACTTGTTTGCTTTATCTTGATTAATAAGCTCAAGTATTCATAAAGCTGAGGCCTGCCATTAAGGAGGTGATAAGCCATAATTTGTAATAAAAGAGCTACCTTTTCCAATTGTCTTCAGCTGAAGCAGAGAGTCCCCTGTAATGATTTATTGCCTTACTGCCGGGCTCTTGATAAGTGGACACCAAATGGCTCCTCATTACTCAAAAGCTCCTATGAATTCTTGAACCAAAGTCCTTTCCAAGCTCCACTTAGTCCACTTTCTTTCCGAAGAAAATGAATCAAGGCCCTTCTCTCAGTAGCCTATAAACAATTTTAGCATAAAAAAATATCATAAATGAGAAAGGAGAAAATCTTGTTTGCTAAAGGGCTGCTGGATGAACTGCCTCTTGCCCTTTTGATAGCATCTTTGAAATGGAAATGGCCAGCTGCCTGACCTTCTGTTCAATGACCCTTTTTGTACAAAGTCAAATTGCAGTGGCTTCACAGCAGCAATTCACCTATGGACATAAACTAGATTTCAGGGGGGTATGGAAGAGGAGGCTTCTATCTGCAGTTTCTTTAGAATATTTCTTCCATGATAGTATTTCCTATATACACATCAAGAATCAAGTTTATAAAATGAATTATTGTTCATAAAAGGTATTTAGAATTATACTTCAGTAGCTTACATCTCTCTACTTTTTTATATTATGGATGTAACAAGCCATCTTTAAAAATCATTAATCAAAAAGATTTAGTATGTGAACAGTACTACATGCAATTTTGAAAAAAATTCTATAATCAGTTATTGGATTTTGGCATTAATTATTTAACTCATTTTATTAGAACTCAAGGAAAAATATCATAAATATCATTCTAAGCAGAATGAAAGATCAGCAAAAACAAAAGAACAGAAAAAAAAATTTAAATATGTTGAGACTTAGTGCCCAAAATTTAGAAATCCATGTGAGATGTTCAAGTACTGTGAGAACCACATTTGCTGTTCAATTTATGCCCTCACAGCTTAGTTTATCCTGTGATACAATTGCTTTTTAAGAGCAGTCATTCGTTGTTAAATGTATTTTCCAAATTCCAACCCATTCTTCCAGCTGGGGTAAATCACTCATGCTCTATTATACCAGCTGAGAAGTTGTCCAAGGAGGTTTCCCAGATATCCACAGAAGCATCAGGCTCAGGGTGCTCGTTGGCAGGAGCCAGGAGCGGTGTGGCCACTGTGGGATTCCCAATCCCGGCTGGAAATCTGCTCTGTGCCTCGCCCCACTGCCACAGCCATGCACCCTTTATCTCCCAGCCCCACGTCTGTGTCTCTGCCAGCTGCCAAACATCATCCAGCCAAAAAGAGTGGGATGTGTTTGTTTTTTAAGCAGTACATTTAGCAGTATTTCAGCTTCATCTAAAATTATGCCTGGATCATGTAAGCATAAGAAATCACTCATAGCTGTCAAAAAAATTAGACCCTTAAGGTAGCTAGTACATTTTCTGATTAAAGAGCAGCCCTGATTGTTGGTTTACAGCTAACAGCTGGTATGTTAAAGCTAAAATCTTGAGTGTCAATTAATTCTGTATCAGATCAGCTGAGAAAGACAACTGTGCACAAGCATATGGTCATTGCAGGAGTAAGGCTGCTGAAAGCTGAGGGTGTTTGATGCTTTCAGCCTGTCGCTCTTCACTTATGATATTGTAAATGAGGCTAAACCAGTTTAATTCGTGTAACTGGCAGTCAGAAGGAGTGTTTAATCGAGGGAGAGGGCAGGGCTGGCAGCACTGTCAGGTTCTCCTGCGGTTGCTTGATGCACAGTGGATTGTGCCCAGTGGCAAGTTGCCCAGTCCTGTAGCACACACAAAAACAGTTCATAATTACACCATAACTCAATCTGAAGTCTTGTTTCCAATAAATCCCTCATGAAATTAGTATTCTACCCAGCCTCAGCCCAGACAGCCACCAGCCCTGCCACCCTGGGATGTGGCATGGGAGGAACCCTGCAGGCTGAATGAGTACCTGCCACTCTTGTTGAGGCCATGGTGGTGGCCAGGGCTCCTCTTGGCCACTGGCAGGGACCCTGATGTGCTGCCAGTGTGCCCTGCCCTCCTCCTCTCTAGCCATGGGAAGACATGGCTTTCCTATGTGGGATTCACTAATGGCTTGGAAATTTTCTAGTTGATTGGTTACAAGGCAACCTCAAAGGAGAAGGAAAACAACACTCGAAACGAATAAATGGAATACAGCATAAGAGATGACCCTCCTTCTGTTCCTGCTGGCACAGGTCAAGCCAGGAAAAGTTTCATTACGTACTCTTGGGCTCCCAGGTTCAAAAAAACATCTGTGCATTTGCCTAAGTTTTAAACATGTACTTATGTCCATTCCTACACAACAGCACTCTCGAGTCACATGAAACTTGGTCAAACCATAAAGAACAAATTTTTATAATATTTTGTAGAAACTGTAAAAGATTTGATCCAAAAAGAAGTTTAGGTGAAATTCAGGTTCCTGATTTTAGAATTACTGCCTGGTTGCATTTTAATTTCTTAAACTTAATTTTCAAAGGTAAAGGTTCAAGTGGACATGGGTCCATGCTGCCAGAAGATCCTCCAGCATGACCCGGCTCAGAAGTTTGGCACCTCCTGAGGTGCCAATGAGAGGTCCAAGAAGGGGATGGTCTTCCATCTGCTCTGCTTTTGTTCATATCCTCCAGCCTTACCTGTGCTGCCTGGTCTCTCTTTTCACAGAGCTGGGGGAGAGGTGCTGCCCTTCCCTTGGTTTATTTTTTCCCAGTGAAGCCCTGTGGTTAAGGCAAAGGGAAACATGGGTTTCTCCTCTTCTGCCTGAAAGGTTTGTATACAGAGAGTTGTGTCTACTGAAGTGTACTCTTCTAGGGGAAACGCTTGTGGATGGGACCAGAAGAGAAATTGCTCTTCACCCCTCCTGTTGAGAAATGCAATTTGGAAAGGTCCCTGGAGGCAGCAAGAGCAGCCATGAGCCCGAGCATTTCACTGAGAGAGTAAGGCACTCACCTAGCAGGCAGGATGGGCCCTGCTGGCCGAGCACTTCATTCAGGCACTGATGTAATTAAAAAAGACACAAGCAAATAGACATCTCCTGTTACCTTTTGAAAAAAGCATCTGAAATACTACTGACAGAGAAGGAACTGTCTTTTCAAGTCCCATATGTGGAGGTCTCTAAAATGGCCAAGAAGTATTTCACAGATGTTTAGAGGAAAATAAAATTCCCTCTTTGAGCTGAGAACAAGGATGAAACACTTAGACCAAAGGTTAGTGTCCTCCCATATATATAAACCTCCCGGGTCACTGGCTGTTAAGATAGAAATGGTTGCACCATACTGAAGCACCACAAAGCTGTAGGACTGCTGCATTTACAGGAAAAATAGCAAAGTGTTACTGAACAGAGCCAAAGCACAGACTCAGAGATATGGGTGCAGCAGAACATGAATCCAGGTTTGGAGGTGTGTGCATGACATGGCCAGGCATGAAGGTTTCTAGAGTTTTTAGAAACTTTTCCAGAGAGAGAGAGAGAGAGAGAGAGAGACAGACATATTTCTCCCCTCCTGTTTGGAGTTTGTCCCTATAACCACTGCATGTGAGCAGCTCCAAGGAAATGCCCAGCACCCCACCTATATGACCAATACAGATGTGAGGATCCTCCAAAAGGACACTGTCCCCATGATCCAGCATCCAAGGACATGCTTGCTAGGAGTTCCCAACCATTCCCTCTATAGCTACAAAACAAAATGCTTCCTTTTCATCCATACTGTCCCAGTGAACATGAAACTAAAATAACCACAGCAGTGTCTTGTTTGAAATGAAAATGGCAGCACTTTTTCTTCAGGAAAGTCTTTTATCATCTCCCTTTTCAGCAGTGGCACTATGACAGTGAGAATCAGTTAATGCAATCCTCACAAATCAGCACTAACCCCAGAGATGCTGGGAACCTTTGACAGCAGAACTTCATACCCTGGAGGAAGTTACCTAATTCCTAAAGGCCTTTACAAGTTCGGCACTCCCTGTTGTTTCTCCACAGTAGCAGAGCAGGATTAGGGGCATGACACAGACATAACTGCAGACAGGAGTGCTGTGCTAATTCCCCTCTGAAAATTATCTGTTGGCTCTGCTTAAAATCCAGGGCTTCTGGGTTAGGGAGCAAACACTGTTGCGCTCAGATTAAATGTCTTTGTTTCCCAAAATAAAATAAACTATGGAATACAAGATTAATTAAATTATTTTACTTGAAACA
This sequence comes from Toxostoma redivivum, assembly GCA_013397375.1. Classification (NCBI taxonomy): domain Eukaryota; kingdom Metazoa; phylum Chordata; class Aves; order Passeriformes; family Mimidae; genus Toxostoma; species Toxostoma redivivum. The sequence goes on along the minus strand of VXBI01009233.1, from coordinate 529,168 downwards.
ACAAGTTGAATCCTGCAGTGCAGCTTTACCAGACTAATGAGCACAACAGCGGGGCTAAGCAGAATGCTAGTGAGGAGAAGGGAAAAAGTGGTTCAAAAACCAGTGTGACAGTATGCAAATAAAACACCTCTCAGGTTTTATGCTTTGCCCTTATAATCCCTGCATTTGCTTTGAAGGATTCTGTAATGCACAATTGCTTTTGTACCCTCATTTTCTCCCAAACGTTGGATTGTTTATTTTTTATGGCAGAAGTAGCACACAGACCATAGTATATGGATTAAAGATGCTGTATCCATATCTGCTTGTTGCTATTATTCCTGGCTTGTGAATGTTTTAAAGCACATGACAACTCTTTGCTTCTGAAAATCAATGGAAGTTTGGCCATTGACTTTACAGAGCTGGATCAGAACTGAAGGTCTGTGCCCCCCACTCCCTTTTTAAATAAGTGGGAATTTTATAGGATAATGGTCCTGGAGCATATTGATTGGCCTCAGACAGGCTGCACATCACCCTCACTGGAAACTGTAAAACCTGTAATGCGCTGAACACAATGGGGATGTGACTGACATGTGCTGAGGGCATTTGGGGCTCAGGGCTGCACTCTGCTCAGGGTGCTGCAGGGTGGGAGGTGTCCCAAGAGACACCCGGCAGGCCTGGCATGTCACCACTGCATGGAGCACAAACATCCATAACCCTGCATCTGCTCTGTGGGGCTGCTGACCTCAATGTGATGGGCTCTGGTGCTGCTCTGCAAGGACAGCACACCAGGCTGTGTGTCCCTGTTCACACTGAGGGGACAGTGCCCGTGCTGGGGGAACAGACACTGCACAAAAGGCTGCAGGATTCAGCAAAATGGTGATGTGGAAAACTGGCAACAGCATTTTGTCTTACTACCTTCCTCATGTATCAGTAGTGTTGAATAAGGTAAATACAGAGACCTGTGGGGTTTGCAGAGGTGATGTGAACCCTACAGAACGTATCAGCCTTGTGCCAACCTCATCACCACATTTAATCAGCCCCTGCCTCATCTGGTGGCTGGGTATCTTTATTTGTTGCTCTGTGCAAAGAACATTCAAATCAGAACTACTGTCCCGGAAAAAAAATCTTTCTGCTATAACAACTGATGATGTGAGCCCACATCAGTGGTAGTCTCTTATTGACCGGTGAGGGTTTTGGATCAGGCCCTCCCCTGTGGTCATTTCCAGAGACAATTATTCTGATAGCTCCTGCTTTGCCTTCTGTCACGTAGTGAGATTGCTCTGGGGCTGGCCAGGCTACTGTGCTCTCCTGGAAGCCATTTCCCTTCACTGAACTTTGATTGTGAGGAATAGGTTATTGTCCAGGGTTTGAAAAGGAGACTCTGCAGAACACTGGCTGGATCGAGGCACCCACTCTTTTCACACTCAAAATCAAAACAAAACACTGTTTTCTCCCAACACTGCATGTGATTGCAAAACAATCTATACATTTGTGCCTGTTCATCTGAATATGGGAATGTGCTTTGTGAGACTTTCTGCTAAAAACATAATGTATTTTCTGCTGCTTCCAAGATTTCGTAGTGCACACACAGGAAATAAAATCTTAACTTTGCAAAAAATCAGAGGATCTTTACTTTTCATTTTAGCCTGTCTTCACCTCACTTAAAATAATGTTTTAGGTACAGTATTAATGAAAAGCTAGTGTCATATAAAAGCAGGAACATGGGTGTCAGCCAGTGTAATAATGGTAATGTAAAAATAATAGAAAGTTGATGTGTGACATGTACTAGCCGTATTACACAGGCTGTGCACGCACGTGCATGATATTCAGGACACCCTCTTATCAGGTTTAATTATATTAGTACCCGCTGCTCATCTATATCCTGTATAAAAGCAACAAGGCAATCATTAGAAATAAGCATTGCAAGGTAAAGCAGAGAATGGAGCGCAGCAGCAGCGTCTCTTTTGCGATTTGATTTGACATGCTCGTATAATCACTTACGGGATGGCTCCTTCTTGTTTTATGTTCAGTAACAAACAAAAAATCTCCTAACCTGAAATAATATGATGACAATTTTCCATAAAGGAAGAAGCTGAACTACTTATGGCTACAAAGACAGAGGAGATTGTGTTAAAGGACTGTGAATCTGGACCTCTTTGTTGTGTTCGCAGGGATTTTCAGGGTGATTTAGTGTGGATTGATTTGCAGTTTATTCTGCAGCCATTGTTTGTAATGTGCTTTGCAAGCTCATGTACTCTGAACCTTAATTGTTCTAAATTAAACTATGGGGACTAGACAGAACACATTTCAATCAGAATTACAAAATATTGCACCAAATTCCTTTGGGATACATAATCTCTCGCTATGTCTGCAGCGCTTGTATACATGAAGGAGGAGTGAGAAAGCATATTTAGGAAGACATTTTACTATAATTTAATTTACCCTTTTCCAATGGTAGAGCAAACAAGGACAGAGGCATTGGCAGAAACAAGAAAGGGAAGTCGTTCTGAAGCTGCCTCACTGTGGTATTTTTCTCACCCTGTGGAAGCAGCTGCTGGTGCACAATGCTCTGTACAGGGCCGGCAGAGAGGAAAACACTGCCAGCAGAGAGTGGCTGGGCACTGCCTGGGGTCACTGGATTGGCAGGGTAGAGAAGACAATAAAAGCTTACTTGGGCTAGCATGGGAGAAAGGGGCAATATAACTTGCATTGATTTGAACGATTCTGAGTGAAAGAAGCTCAGATATTAGTAGAGTTGGAGCCCTTTAAAGCCAATATGCCTTTACTGAAAGAGCTTTGTAATATTTGCTTGAAAAATACCTTTGTGTATCCTTGATAGGACTGACCTGGCTCCTGGCAAGTTGGCAGACAAGGAAACCCCCTCTTTTTTTCCTCTTATTTTTCTTGAGGTAATTGCTTCCCCAGCTGAAGCTTCTCTGAAGAACCATGATAAAGAAGTTATATATGAAGATATAATTTTGGGAGAAAAACACTCGGATGAGAAAGAGTGCGAGAATGCAGGAGTGGTGGCAAAAGCAGGAAAGATTTTGGGGAAGGGCAGGCGGTACCAGTGTAAAAAGCATGGCCATAGGGAAACAAGGACTCAGGACAGCTCTGCCAGCCAGAATCAGATGTCAGGCCTGCACAAAGCTCTTCAGTGTGTCAGAGCTCTAATAGAAGTTTCCTTTTCTATTCAGCACTAAAGTGGGTTAAAATCATTAAATAACATTATTTTTGGAGTTTACCATAAAAATATTCTTTCTGTGCCTGTGTCTGAGCAAGGTAGAGAGTGGCTGCTCCAGAGCCCGGTGGATACTTCAGCATCCTGTACTTGGAACAGTCTCATTATAATTTTAGGCTATATTCTGCATTGCTATTTGGGTGATTTGAGCTGAGACCTCCCAGCAGCAGGCTGTCTCAGCAGCTTTGAGGACAGAAGTGATGTCAGGATGCTAATCTGCACTTCCAGGACACCACCTGAGCCTCCCTGGTGTAGGCAGAGGGGGAAAGAGGGAACTCCCCAACTAATGGGGGGGTATGGTTTAAGACTTCCTGAGATTGTCTCTGAACAGCAGCCACTTTTATGGCAGAAGTAAGGAAGGAGATGTGATGAAGGACAGAGACTGACAAACCTTGGCCTCAGCAGAGGGGTAAGGAGCTGTTTACATGGCCAGTCCTAGGAAGGCACCATGATTTTGGGATGGGATTTGAAGTCCTTTTCAAGCTCACAAGTATCAGTGCCTCTTCCTGTCACTTCCAGTCTAGAGAAATACAGATCAACTGAACAGCAGCTCGACAAGCTCTGGAAAGTCACAAGTGATTTGTCAGAGCTTTTTTGCTGGGAGGTCACAACAAGCACGAGTGTGTTTAGGCACCGTATGTGTCCCTATTTATCGACTGCACCTGTGCTTCCATGCCGAGCCTGAAACAAACCCGCTCATACTCAATTTAGCATAGCAGTCTGAATTAGTTAATTTTAGTCAGTTGGTGATTGTTATTGCTAAGATCCACCACTGTTCTGCATTGCACAGGCATTAAAATTAGTGTGAAGATTGACAGCCTTTTCCCAGAAAGAATAAAAGTATCCGCACATTCATGATGAATATAAACAGAAAGGTCAAGACTCAGAACCCAGCAGTCACCTATATAGTCTCCACACAGTAGACTGTCTCATAAGGTCACAACTCATTTAAGCCCAGTGCTTCCTATGAATGCTCTGGCAGATGTACATAAGTGAATGGCTTATTTATCGTCAAAGCCTGAGCTCAAATATAACTTTATTAAAGCACTAAGTTTTTACTCCTGTTTTAATTTAGACTAAGAAATTAAATTCAATAGTATTAGAAGAAATGACTCAAATGTTCAGATTGAGATAATACTGGCTGAATATATTGTTCTCAGTGCCTGCAATGGTCTGACAGCATCTTCATATCAGTGCTTTTCAATCTCTTCAATGTTTATGTATCTAAAATCTTCTGCTGGAAGTAAGGACCCTTATAGTGAAAATTTAAGCCAACTGACAAGAGATTTGCTATCCTTGCTTATCTTTTATAGTACTCTCATTCACAGCCCATGGACCCCAGGTAAAAAAACACTGACTGAGATATTTACACAGCTCTCCTTCCCACGGCACCTGAATACCCACCTCACCATGGATTTATTTTTACTGCAACAATGTGAATAAGAAGAGCACTATTTTTTTCTCATTCCTACCTACCCAAGGAGCAGAGACATCAAGTAAAAGATTTTAAAACCAGACAGAAATCAAAGATTAGCTGCCCAAATCCATCCTTATGAACCTACTTAAAGTAAAGAAATCCAGTAACTCTTTTTTCACACGATCCATGGGCAGGACTCCCAGCCCCATTTATCCTTTCCATCAGTGATTTGATCTGCTAGATCTTTATTTACATGTTATTATCTGTTCAGCTTTGAGATCTGGCTTTTCAACATTTCAGAGTGTAAATGAAGACAGACACGTGGTGAATTTTAGAGGCAAAAAAGAGGTAAGAGCAGTTGCTTATAGCAGAAACAAGGCTGTATCATCCAGAGATTTTAGATTTGGTGCAAAGTTAAAAACAAATAAAATAAATCTTTGCTTACAGCTAAAGGCACTCTGTCTGTCTCTCCAGTTGGTCTTTGTGGGATCTCTATTGCAACACTGCTTCAGAAAGGTTGACTCCTTGTTTTAACCACTGGGTTATTTACAGGGATTCATGAATAAAGCCAACTACACTGAGAGACCTGCTATGTGCTCTGCTGGTAACCAAACGAGATGGTAATTTGGTGACTTATAAAAAACAAGACTTCACAGTGTATCTCCTATGTGAAAAAACCCCAGTGTCACAAGTGGCAGCCTTGGCACAAAAGCAAAGGCCTGGTAAGCACAGACACGGATTTGCCCATGCTAAATGCCACTGAAATCCCACTTCCAAAGGACATTCCTCCTGTTCAGAGTGACAATCCCACCCCCACTGCAAGAAACATAGGACAATCCATGGGTAAACAAAATATGTACTGATTGCAGAACTGCTTCCTTTTCTTTCCTCTAGTATTGCCATTAGGACAAAAAGCAAAAAATACTTTTGTGAAGAATAACTCAGCAGCTACAGTTTCAAAGTAAAGCCTATCATTTGTACAGCAAAAATCAAAACAACCTTTTATTTGTCACTGCAGGGAGAAGAAGAAATATGATTCTTGTCTCCTGGCTCTGTAATGTCGTCTTCAGCTGTGCATTTTGTCCAGTTGTGCCTTATCATGTTAGTGAAAGGAGGGTTTCTGCTTCTTTCTTTCTTTCTTTCTTTCTTTCTTTCTTTCTTTCTTTCTTTCTTTCTTTCTTTCTTTCTTTCTTTCTTTCTTTCTTTCTTTCTTTCTTTCTTTCTTTCTTTCTTTCTTTCTTTCTTTCTTTCTTTCTTTCTTTCTTTCTTTCTTTCTTTCTTTCTTTCTTTCTTTCTTTCTTTCTTTCTTTCTTTCTTTCTTTCTTTCTTTCTTTCTTTCTTTCTTTCTTTCTTTCTTTCTTTCTTTCTTTCTTTCTTTCTTTCTTTCTTTCTTTCTTTCTTTCTTTCTTTCTTTCTTTCTTTCTTTCTTTCTTTCTTTCTTTCTTTCTTTCTTTCTTTCTTTCTTTCTTTCTTTCTTTCTTTCTTTCTTTCTTTCTTTCTTTCTTTCTTTCTTTCTTTCTTTCTTTCTTTCTTTCTTTCTTTCTTTCTTTCTTTCTTTCTTTCTTTCTTTCTTTCTTTCTTTCTTTCTTTCTTTCTTTCTTTCTTTCTTTCTTTCTTTCTTTCTTTCTTTCTTTCTTTCTTTCTTTCTTTCTTTCTTTCTTTCTTTCTTTCTTTCTTTCTTTCTTTCTTTCTTTCTTTCTTTCTTTCTTTCTTTCTCTCTCTTTCTTTCTCTCTTTCTTTCTCTCTTTCTCTCTCTCTTTCTTTCTCTCTTTCTCTCTCTCTTTCTTTCTCTCTTTCTCTCTCTCTTTCTCTCTCTCTTTCTTTCTCTCTTTCTCTCTCTCTTTCTTTCTCTCTTTCTCTCTCTCTTTCTTTCTCTCTTTCTCTCTTTCTCTCTCTCTCTCTCTCTCTTTCTCTCTTTCTCTCTTTCTTTCTCTGGTTCTTTTTTTTTAATACCTCTCCGTTCTTGACCTGACCTCTTGCTCACATAACATCTGTTTTAAAATGGTCATTCACTATCACCATTTCTTTTGGGAAACACCTTTCTAAGCCTAAGCATACAAGATTATAGCAGATTTCTTAGCTTACTGTGTAGTGTGTTTCCCATGTGATAGCTTCTCCTCAGGAAAGCTATTCTTTCATGCAGCCATAGCACCAGCATTGATCAGTGGAAAAGTTCAAGGCAGCAACTCATCAAGCACAGCTTCAATACTAGATTCCAGACAAGGTCTGCAATAAATAAGACCAGTAACAAAGCATCATATTTCCTCCTTACACAGAAAACCAACAGTGACACAGTTCTAAATTTCAGAATATAAGGACAATTTCTTCTCTGCATTGGAGCAAGATGAAAGCTGGAGGTATACTCTCTTTTAATATAAACTATCTTTAAGTAATCATGAATTTTTAGGATGCTAGTCTTTGAAGTGTGCTAGCATATCATTTTAAATGCACAGGTTCTTACTGTAGGAGATTTTTCAGTGCCTTCACTGACTAGGACTTTGCTATCTGAACACTGTGATATTATTGAATATGAGTGTTTAGAATATATTATTCTGACCCCAGTATTAGTTTCTGCTTTTTATAATATATAATAATGGTTCCAGGATTTCAATGTTAGCTAAGAAAAAAAGAACAATCTAGTGCTGTAAGCAGATAGGAAAAAAATTCCAAATAGCAGTGCGATAAAAAAATATACACCCTATGAGGCCCTCACAGATTATTGCTATTGATTTCTTTCCTGGAGACGTGGAAATGTTACCAGATGGGGTGTTAGGCAGTAAGTGTGTGGGTGCAAACGCAGTTTATTGCTTGCTGTCTAGAAATCACTGAAAACCTTCACAATTCTGTTTGGCTGTGTCACATAAAAAGGTAAATTTTTTGCCCTACACCAGTCCTTACAAAAAGCTACATGACATGCCATGCAATGAGCATACAGTAAATTTGTCTCTAAGGAAAAAAAAGATCAACAAGGGAATTAAACGCACACAGATACATGCACACGCTTCCCAGGGACCGTAAAATGCCTTGCACATTTTTGAGTATTTGTCCTCAATCTTGGTCATATCCTTGCACTCTGTTGATTTAAATTAATTTTAAAGACTAAATTGATTTATTTCATGGTTTTTCTCTTTTACTTCTGCCTGGAACATTGGACTTTGTCCTGTATTTTATGCTTATGGAAGTGCTAATAAGATTTGCTGTAGGTTTCTAAAAGTCAGGTACTAGAGCTGGAGTATAATGCACAACTGTGTCTGACCCCCTCGGGGTTGCACCCATTAAAAAAAAAAAGGCTGACCTTCTGTCACTTTCTTCCTCCTCCCTTTTAATGATTCCTTCTATATCCTTTTGAGAAGATCTTTACAGCCCTTTGACCCCTGTTAGAACAGGAAGACTTAAACAGCTAAAAGTACCCTCAATATCAGCGGTTGCCAACAGGAGCTCAAGAGGCTTTTTAGGAAATGCCAGAAGACAATAACCTACATTTTCAATGCATTTAGAGACAGGTCCACATTCAATATTGTATAATTCCCCTTTCGTTTGCTTTAGCACAGCACATGCTCACGCTGAGCAGAGGCCTGACAGTACAAACAGACATTCCCCGGCAGCAAAGCTGCTGTTTTGGCAGCAAACCCACTTTTAATGACAAAACAGCAAATCTCTGTTAATGCTGCATGTTACCTTACTTCTCATTTAGCCTTCAGAAAAACAAAACTGGGTGCTTTGGAAGGATCAGGTGGTTCTGGTTTTGCTCTGGCAGCAGTGCTGACCTCCACCTCCCCTCCTCCGAAACTCCTGCCTTGCTGTTTTCTGAACCTTGTAAAATCTTCCACTGCCCCTGAGCCCGGCATGTGCCACTGCTTTCTGTGAAGAGAAGCAGCTCAGCAAAAACCAGGTTATGCCAAGCAAAAACCAGGCTTTGGCTGCTCTCTGTGGCTGTTTTTCAGGTGGCAAGACAATCTGCAGCAGAGCAGAGCTGTGCTCACAGCTGGAGCACAGCTGGTTACTGAGATCAGGCATCAGGAGCATCCGGTGGGAGGGAGCAAGGACGGGCTCACTAAAAGATGAACCCAAGGGGTGACAGCACCTTGGCAAACAATTGCTTAAGGAGGCTTGGTCAGAGAAAAAGCAGTCTTTGTGCTTTTCTGCAATATTTAGGTTCCTCTCTCTCTCTGGAAGAGCAATCTCTCATTCTGCTCTGAGCCCCTGCCACATGAAGTCAAGCAGGACAACTCTTCTGAGCAGAGCAGTGAGCTGAAGCTGGGGCCCTGAAGAGCCATGAAGTGATAGTGGAATGAAAATCCCATGGACTGTTGCAATGGTATCACAACCTTACAGGCATTTCATTATGTGTGTCATCAAATAAAATATTAAGCAGTGTGATGTAGCCATCAGCTTTAAAATTCAGGGAAAAGTGTTTTGGGGTAGAAAAACAGAAAATAAGACAAGCCCACTCGAGTCCCTGATTCTTACTTGTTCTTTGGGGACACTAACTATAGGAGAAGAGCTGGAGCTGTGCTAAAATTAACCTGAGCCAACTCACTAAGAGTTTGCAAAATGTTACCTGATACAACCAAGTCCTTGTGCTGCCAACACACCCAAAAAAGAAAGTCAAAGCTGAGTTAGACTGAGCAAATCAAGTGAGCAATGGGGATGTGTAATAAAAACATATTTCAATAATAAATTAAACACACTTTGTTTTCTTTTGGTATCTCCCAAGACTGGTTAATGATCCTTGCTCACAGCACATACTAACTTTGATAGCTCAAGTAGTTTTCTGCTGAAGTGACTTAAAAGAATGATGCCAGTGTGCTTGTGTACTGCAGTGGAGTGCAGCCCCCTTGGCTGTGAGAGTGAAGTTACTCTTGGAAGCAAAAAAAACAACTGCCTCTGGTCTGAGGGCATTTATGATATGGAGACTGAGCTGCTGTGAATGACCTTATTGGGTCATTTATAGGCCAGTAGGCTTGGAAAATTGATGAAACTAGTCTTCATGGGGGGGTTGCAAAGACAGTAACAAGGAGATCCCCATATGAGTGAAGTTCAAGCCCTATAAAAGGAATGGCCATGAATATAATTGGGCAATACCCCACATAAAGTGTGATTCTCCAGACAATGAGACATTTTGTATACAATTCACTCTAAAGGAAAGAAAGCTTTCTGTTACATGTTTGCATGACCTAGTGGACAATGCCACAATAACAAGGTGGCCTCAGTGTCATACTGACAAAGGATGAAACTTAGTCTAATATTTTTCATAAGGGCAGTACTTTCATAATTTCCAGTGGAAAAAAGTAGCAGCCTCAAGGAAGAGGAAAGAAAGAAAAAGGTAAATTTTTCTGGCAAGCTTCTTGCTGCAAATGAAAAATGAATCACAACACGGGTCTGATAAGCCTTGTGGGCCAAAACAAAGCACAGCCGAGTCCCCAGCTCTTGCTTTGTCCTCTCTGAGGCACTGTGTCCCTTGGGGACCAATTGTGCAGCTCTGAGTCCTTTTGCCTGGTGGCCTGTCATGGAGTCTGTTAGACTGTATCTCACAGCTGCTCTTTCAGAAACATTTATTTTTGTTTGTTTGAATTTATTTCATACACATGCATGTGCACACACACAGATACAAAAGCCTGGCCCTGCTTTTTCAAGAGGCCTGGAGTGCCCAGGCATTTCATTGTTTTTCATGCATTAGCTTCAGAGGACTTCAGGAGTAGAGGAGTATTTATTTATGGATTAGATTGACAGAATGCTCCCTACAAGTGCTCCAGATTCATCTCTATTGAACTCTGTGCACTTACTCTGAGGTTCTGATCCTGCAGAGCAAAGGGAGCCCACCCCAGTGATGTGCTTAGTCCAGATGTTAAAGCTAAGAATATGTTTAAAGTGTTTGGGGACTTAAGCTCCAGCATCTAAATATCACATGAAAATAAATGCCCTATGAATCTCACCAGTTCCTGAAGCTGTAAATCTTTTAAGTTTATCATGAAATATTAAATAAGTAAAGCCAACACTACAGTCAAGAATGAATCTGACACTCGTCAGACCTTCCAGCCAGCAATATTCATGGAGTGTGCATTTACATAACCTGTAGAAATTATAGTATTTAGGCATACTATAAAGCTCTTGATACCATAAAAAGGCAGGAATATTCTCTCAGTTTGCATCAGTACTTAAGTAACCAAGAGCCACTAAAACTTAAATTTCTACTAAGTATACGAATCTCCCATATTAGACAGAATAGACTTCATGTTAGCAAGAAGCCCCCAGTAGAAGCAGTAATTGCAGTAGCTTGTTAATGAAATCCTTCCTTCAAAGGAGTGATTTTAGAATTCTGCAATAGCCAATGAAAATTACATGCAAACATTATGGTCATTTGTTATCATTATAAATTGTGATAATGTCATGGCTGACTTACAAAGATGATGACCTGAAAGGCCATGACATTATGACATTACATTTTATCAATAATGAAAAATTGCTTCTTTTGCATGATTGTACCCGAGGTGAGCCAGGACCCCAGAAGGCTGCTGGCTCCTGCAGAACAGCCTCAGCTCTGGAGAGGGAAACAGACCAATAAAGAAATACTTGGGGAAAATAAACCAATCAACCAACAGCAGCAAAACTAGACATACAGATAAAGAATACGGAGTATATTTACCTCATGGTATTTAATTTGAATTTCTGAAAGCCTGGATGGTCTATGTCTTGAAAACAACACAGAAGAGATTCACCTAATGCAAGGAGCTCACAAAAGGCTCTTTCTAGTAGTTAGTTGGCACACTGAAAGCCTTGGGGACCAATGCAGCTCCTAAAGAGGAGTCCAATGTTTTCATTGGCATTAACTGACAATTCTGTTTTAGTTGTTTTCTAATCCAATCTCTCTCTTCACTGCCTACAGTGCCCCTCTACCCCAGAGCTCAAAATCAGCTTTAAGCTGGATCTTGGTGGTACACAGGACCCTGAACTGTGTGCCAGAGAGAGAGCTGGGATGAGCAGGATGTTATTCAAGGAAAACAGCTCAACTATTGCCACTGGCACACGTGGCACACATACTTTAATTTGACAGCTACTCCAACAGCCAAAAAGCTGGAGTCCTGCAGGAGATAGAGTTCTGCCATGCACAGACACATTTCTCCTAACTGCACTGAAAGCTCAGCTCTCAGCCACCTGACCCTGGGTAGGTATTTAGACCTGAAAGAACATGTAAAGTCGAACCTCCAGCCTCATCTTTTCTGAGGCATGGCAGAGCCGAACACCCTGAAGAATTACAGGAGATGTGGTGACCTCCACTTTTCAGCACACTGTGATGCCCAAATCACCTATGGGTAAATCATGATCCCCTCTGCATGCTTCCCTCACACCATCTCCTGCCTCCACTCCTGGAACACAATAAACATCTCTGCAGCAAGATAGAGTCCCTCTCCTCAGATCCACCTGGCCTTGACACACTCTGCAAGGGGAAGAGTGCTGGATAGCCCCAGCACAGCCATGTGCTCTATTCCAGGACCAGAGAACAAATGAGTGACTCTCACGGACTCATTGAACTTCTGCAATCCTGTGTGCAACTGGCTTCTGTGCTCCTGCCTGCTGTTCCTTCACTGTAAAAGCACCAAGTCCATAGCAGGATCTCCTGCCAGCTCCCCTCTGTCCCACTTGGCTGCCCCAGGCCAAGCCCTGAGCAAACAGATGAGCTTTGCCCTGTGCCTGGTGCTGCCACTACAAGCAACAGAGGCAGAGGCTGCAAATCCGCAGTTTGAAGTGAATAGGGGCTATAACCTGAGTTTAGACCCAACCCTAAATTTCTCAAGCTCCTGGAGACAGCGGGGGGGCACATTTAACAAGCAGTGCTGCCTGCCTTGCAGCATCCCCTCCGTGCCCCAACGTGCTGCTGGTGGGACAGGGCTGTGCCCCACTCTAAGGGGGCTGCATTAATATTGCAGAGATGCCTGTGTGTAAAAATGTGTGCTCACTGTAATTGTTTTTAGAACATCAGCCAAAACGCCATTGTACATTTGTTGTAATATTTATGAGGACAGTTTTATGGTGAATATTAAAAGAAATGCCCATGCTGGTTCCCTTACATACTACAGTAAGTAGAAAAAGGAAAGTTGATCATTTTACTTGCTGGTGTGACAAGGCTGTAATATTTCCAGCAGGTCTATGCAGGGATAGTTTCTCAGTAAATCAACACATAGCTGCTTTTTTTTTCTTTTTTCTTTCTTTTTTCTTTTTGGTAGAGCTTGAAAAAATATAATTTAAAGAAGTTGGAAGCACTGTGGTACCTTGTCTGCTGCACTTATTCTCTCAAATGGCAGTAGAGAGGCAAATACACATAAACCACAGGCTGAAATTCCTAAAATAAGGACTAGTGGATATCTAAAATCTTGACATTTGGGATGCAAAGTACATTTGTTTTATCTTTTATGTGGGTATTTTATGGCAGGAATGTAAAAGACCTATTTGATGCCATTACCTCTCAATAATAGCTCCTGTACATGTTCTCTTGATGCCTCCGTTTTGAGTGATTTTTGTGGAAATTAAAAGCAGTAGCACTTGATACCTGAAAATTACAGAAATTGCCTTGATTCTAGTGGAAAGGATGGATGCAGCAGCAGCACAAGACAGCTGCTTGCCAGCACACAGGGCAGAAGCAGAGAAAAGGTTGACCAGCTTTCACCTAAGAGGTTCACTTTTTGTGTGCATATGGGGTTCTGCTGGTGGTGTGAAATCCCAGGGCATCTGCCAAGATGTATTGCTTAATGTTCTCTGCTTTTCAAAGGTTCAGTAAGCAAAAGGGGTTATCCTGAGCAAGCTGCTATGACCATGACAGGAGCAAAACACCTCTGTGTATAAATTTGAAACCTTTAACCTCCTAACTGTCAAATTTCAATATTTCTGGTCATAGTGTTAAATGCACCCTAGCATTTTTATTGAAAGAGTTTTCAGTGTATCTGGATGGAAAAATCAGAGTTTCCTTTTATATTTACACTCTGTTAGTAAGTTGTTAAAAGAAGAATAAAGCAAGATGACTGCCAGCAGTATTTTGTATTGGTGTAAGCTTTACAGTGTCAGCATAATAAAACAGCCTCCCTATTTGCTTTGTAACCTGTGATGTACACTCTAAATGACTTACTGTTATTGCTGCTCTAATATACCCTACATCTAACTAATGATAAACAGACTGCACTGTGGTGAGGCTGCAGTCCAAACTGAACAGAAAGGAATACAGGAAAAGATAAGATGGGATGAAATGTCTCTTATTAAAAAAAAAATACTTGAATCAAATCTAGTTTCCAACTCCTTCAAGTACCAGTGCTCATCTTACCCATTTCTTTTTAGTTAGTTTTTTTTTGCCTTTGCATATACAAAGAGCATGCCTACCACTGACAGACACAGTGATATTACAGTGCTCTGCCTAGAGATGCCCTTATATTTTGGTATGTTTTCCTGCTCTGTCCATTTTTTGTGGATGAATCCTTTATCATTTCATCACAAAGACCTTTATGACAGCAGACGGAAGAAAGAAATAATGGCTTTAGAAAGCCATTTTCCCTTCAAACAGTAAGTAAATATTATCAGAGAGATGTGTGACAGTGATGGAGAAACCTGACGTGGAGCCATCCCTTCCAGGGCCATCACTTGGCTCCTACTCCCTTCAGTGCAGCCACCATCAGGCAGCTTCAGCAGGTAGTGTCCAGGATGGCATTTATGAAGCCTCTCCAAGGTGACACCTGCTGAAACGTCACCACTGGCAGCAGTTGTGGCTGCAGGGGCTGCTCCCCACGATCCTCTCACACACCCAGCCTGCTCCTGGTGTGGGTCAGTGCAGCTGCAGAACGCTGAGCAGGGCTGCCCTGTCCTGTGCTCCTAAGCCCTGATCAAGTCAGGATTGAACATTTGTTGTTAAGCCCCGAAGGACATTTATTTTGGGGCAATGAGAGGATTACAACCCAGCTTCTGATCTGCCACGATCCTGTTTTACACTGGGGTGACTGTAGGATCGAGTTAAGTTACTGTGCTTTATGTGGAGTAGATGTAATCAGAACAAGGCTTTAAACACCTATTTCTTCCACAGAAGTGTCTCTGGCTCACAAGGACACCAGGATGGCAGTATACCAGCATCTCTCTCAGAATTGGAGAGCACAGACCTGCTACTAAATGACCTAGATTTTTCAGTGGTGAAAGCAACAGGGCTCAGCAATTTTGGAGGGCAACATTTTCTTGGGTTGAAAACCCAGATCTTTTCTGGGTGATGGATACAGAGAGAGCCCTGAGTCCACAGCAATTTGCTGAGCTTCTTACACAGCTTTGGGCACATGCATCAAGGTGTTTAGATTCACTCCTCCTCCTATCCTAACTAAACCACTGTGGGCATTTCTGTCTGCAAGCTGTAACAGGATCACCTGCACACTATATATCTAAAGCTTGGTCCCCTCCTCAGCTCTGCATGGATACAGCACTGCCATGTACAGTCAGGGTCTGCTTGCAGGCTCACTTCAAAGCTATTTTCCAGGAGTCATACTTCTAAGTAAAAGGGCAGCAGAGGACAGGAAAATAGCCTACTCTCCTCTTAAATGTAGAAGATGTTACTTGGAGTGGGTGAGGAGTGCTCCCTTCTTCCTTGGGTGCAGGAGGGCTCAACCACCTCCACCTGCTCTCCCCTGTGTCCCCCAGGATACTGTGCTCCTCCCTGAGACATAATTCTGAGTTGGAGGAGGCTCTAAATACAGCAGGTGTGAAAACTGGTGTGTAAAACTGGTGAGCAGTTTTAGCTGAATGCATTTCTCAAGGCAGTCTCATGTCTGGAAGCTCAGCTCTAGCTGGGGGCCATGGCATGGCAGGTCAGGCTTGGCACAGTGATTCTCAGGAGAGCCCTGAACATGGGAATCACTGACACTGAACAACTTCGGAGGAGCCCTGCAAGGGCACAGCCAAGCCATCTTGCCCACATGGATACAAAGTCCCCACCTGCTTCTCTGGGAGCAGGTGTTTTTGATTTATTTCAAGGAGGCACATCACTGACAGCTGGGGAAAGGTGTCTCACTGCCCTTTGACCTGTGACTCTGCTTGAAGAAAATGGGATGTCAGAATGCTCCTGCTCAAAAGATGAAGTCAGCAGCAGCTACTGGCATCAAGATGTTTACATTCATTTGCTAAACTAGAGATAACTTCCATGGCATTGATAGAAAAAGGTAAAAAAGTGGCAATTGCATCTACATTCAGCCCATTTTACACAGTTATCAACAGCCCAGGTAGCTCCTGCTTGCTGACGTGGGACCTGCTGCTTCACTACTCTACCAGTCCCTGGCCCACCTTTTTGCCAGGAAATACTTGCAGCCTTGTTGGATTTCACACAGCTCAAAATGCCACTACAAGCTGAAAATCAACAATTCTGCCATTCTGATCAGAAAAGAAAGGATGGTGAGTTATGCTTTTAGTCTAATAAAATACAGAGAGGTCTCAGACTATAAAAATTAAACAAAATACAAAGAAAAGGTGGTTCTGTCCTATGATGCACTAAGGCCATTTAGTCCTAATAATCCTTTGAAATACCCTATTCAAAAAGTTATTTAGAGTTCTTATCACATTTAGGAACTTGCTTAAAACATTTCTGGATTTATCTGAAATCCATTGCTAATTGTGATTGGTTTAGTCTGTTGAAATGCAGGAACCAGAGCATGCAGAAAGTCCTTGGTTTAGCAACACTTCCTAAAGTGTTATGACAATGAAAAATAAACTCCATAAATTGTTGTCCAGTACCTATTTATTTACTAGGAGTTATAATGAAATTCAGGCCTTTCAGTCCTAAAAGAGTCTTCATCACAAAACACACCCACTGCCTCCAGGCAGTGCTGCAAACAGGTACAGGCGTTCCCCAAGTGGGAAAACGTGTGCCAGTGGTCAGGGCACCTGCTGAGAAGGGAGACACTTGACATCTGTCCCACGCTTTGGCACGATGCACGGGGTGACATTGGGAAGGTCACTGCAACTCTGGGCGCTTCTGCTGGCTCTCTGGGAAGCAGCAGCATGGAGGGGCTCCCACAGAGCACTGTGGCATCACAGGGGAGGTGGGGTGGTCTGGCAGCTCCTGACTTTGTACTTTTCTAGGGACACGACTCCTGCTGCTACTGCTCGTGTTTTCAAAACGTACAATAATCTCAGTTTGGTCAAATAACAATCAAATAGTATAATTTTAACCATGAAATCAATAGTCATGAAAATGGGCCCAGCTCATGATAGCTCTCTTGGGAAGTTTTCAAATAGATAAGGATAATGGCAGAACGTTGAAGCTAGACTGGATCAAGCACTAATTGCAAAAAAGATGAAGGACAATTTTGCGTCTAAATGTAGGAATATTTCTCAGTTATTACTCTGAAATAACATTCTCTTTTTGCCAATATTTAGGCGGACTCTTGTGTGTTTCTCAAGCTATTTCTTAATTTCTAAATAGGATCCTCAGCTTCAACTCAAATGATTCCTTGGTGTTCATCTACTTGTCGTGGCCAAAAATTTTATTGTACAGTGGAAGGCAAGGAACAAAACCATGTTTTTGTGTCAGGTAACCAGCACTAACACAGCCTAAGCCAAATCCCCATACCCAATGGGCATTGGGCCAAAGCCATAACCAATAAAAAAATAGCTGGAGCAAGCAACCCAAGGACAAGCTGTGGCTGAAATTTATATAAACCATTAAGAAAACATTCAGAAATAACCACTTCCATTCTGTGCATTTACAAAGATGCTCACAGTTTCTATAGCAAAGAAAGATTGCATTATAGAATGTTGCATGTCCTACAACATCACAGCCTCCTGAACTTTGGAGAGGAAGGGTTCCTGTCTTTGCAGTGGCCTTGTGATTGCTGGGAGTTCCTTCAGCATCCCCTTAAATCGCTGGCATTTGGCTCATTTGTGCTGCTTCTATTCAATTGTTGACTGTGTGATTGAATTTACAATTTAGAGCCATTACCGTGTGTCATGAACTTTCTCAATCTGAAATGCGAGAATCTTCTCTTAAATACGGGGCTGCTGAGAGGGAGGTGTCGTGGGGGCAGGTCCCGCAGGACCCAGGGAGAGGAAGGAGGTGGAGAGAGCTGAGGAGCTCTCCCGGCACCACTTCCTTCTCTTCCTCCTCCCACCTCACTGTTGCCTTTCCTCTCCAGTGCCCCACTTTGTGTCATTCCCCTCCTGTCCACATAAGGCATGTGCATCCACTGTGAAGAAAGGGACTTACGGGTGCACGAGTAGTTTTCCATACAAAGATGGATAAAAAGTGTCTTTATCATCAGCTGGAGTTTTCTGGCTTGAAGCTGAAACATGGAAAAATTAGGAATATTGTTCCTCTCCTTCCACAACCCATCTCCCTGCTCTGTGGCAACATTAGCAGCAGCCAACAAGAAAATCATATCTGTAGAGGAAATTTCTGGGCTTGATTAATGCTGTTTGTCAGTTCAGCTGGGCAGAGTGGGGCTGTGTGGCAGCAAGTCTCAGAGCACAATCCTTCAGGCGAGGCTGAAAGGGCTGTAAACAAGCTATGAAAGTTTAATGACATTCAAATATCTGAATGACTCCTCAAATGGTATAGTGGTTAGGAATTGTCCTGTACGGCTTTTGTAAAGAATTTACAGGGTTAATGACTAAAGAATGGAGTTCTGGTAATCAATATAGTCCTCTGGCTCTATTGATTGGAATTGCCTGCTTATTTTGCAGCTAAGATTTTTTAGCCCATTCAGAACAAAGACACCCTAGGGGACTGTTAAGTAAATAGGCATTTAAGACTTTTTAGTTGCTAAGAAAGTAGTTAATTATTATTAGTGCTTAAAAGTCTCAATTTGGACAGAACATCCCAATGAACATCATAATTTTGCTAGTTTTCTGTATGTTTTATGCAAATGCATGGATATTGGCAGCTGTTTAGAAGTGTGCACCTATTGGGCTGGACAGGGTGCCCAGGGAAGCCTCAAACCTGGAAGACCTCAAAACAGTAGCTTTGAGGGGACCTGTACACAGAAAAGGATCAGGTCCCCAGACTGTTGCAGTGTTTGTAGGGTGAGGATTGCAAAAATATATGAATACATCAAGGAATCCTTGATGATCTTTTGCTGAAAGATGGCATTCACAGAGGAGAGGAAGATGAGTGCCTCGAGAGGGAGATGGGCTTTATAGATACAATGTTCTTCCAAAGAGAAAGTGCTTCACAAAAAAAGCAACTTTCTATTTTGTCATACATGTAAAGATTTTTTGCTGATGTCACTGTTTTTGCAGGCCAGAGTGCAGAGGATCATCAAATCACCTAAGGCAGCTGCCAGTACAGAGGATACTGTGGCAGGGAAAAACACAAGTGAGTGCTCCTTGCTTGGCAAGCAGTATGGCCTCAGCCTCTGGAAGCAGCTGGAGCTGACTGCACTCCCTTTAGCAGATTTCAGAGAGCAGAGGAAACTCGAGTTACCCATCTTTGATGAAGGGTGTGATCTGTGCAGTCAAACTGTGCCTGCCCTGGCCCTACACTCCAGCTGAGATGCCTCCTGCAGAACCAGCTGCAAACTTAGACCCACACTTGGCCCTCAGACCAACCAAAGCTGACAGCTCCTGCCAGACCTCCAGTATTTTCACAGTAGAGCTGAAATCATTATCACTAACATTCTTTTCTTACAGCCACACAAATCTTAACTTCCTTTTGCCTTTTTTGTCATTTTAAACCAGAAGCTTCTCCTTGCTGACAGAGGAAGGAGAAGAGAATGGCGCTTTCCCACTGAATGGCAGATGATGGTGGAGCTGCTTAGCATTTTGATGCCACTCTAGTTTCCTTTGCTCTTTGCTTGTTCAACCATTTTTGCTTGTTACAGTTAAAGCTGTTAACCCAGTGGATCAGAGAAAAGAACATCCATTTGGGACCTAAGCATAGCTGATCCTTTCCATCCCCCTTAAAAATTAATTATCATAGCTGCTTGCTCGTATGGGCATTTGACAAAAACACAGATCATGCACCAGTCAACAGTACTTATGCACCAGCTGAGACATTAAGAAAACATTACATTTAGTATATGATCCAATTAACAGCTTTTTCCCCGACAATGATTTCCTACATACTTAGGCTATTATATACAATTTGGTAATATGTGGAAGTATTCATCACGCTTGCATTCCCTGACACTAATCCTGTTTGTAGATTCTCCTCACTTTCCCCTTCCTAGAATTTAGAGTGGAGATTCCTGACTGCAGCCTGTACAGAGCAATGGCTGGATTTTAGCCATAAGTGATGTCACAAATCCATAAAGTGATAGACAGAGGCAGAAGGGCAGCTCTGTTCATAGTTTTATACGCATCTTAATTTTGTTTCTACCTTGTACAACTGTACCCGCAGTACCTTTGTAAGTGTGACTCTCCAGCCTTGGTGGACTGCTTACCAACACTTGGTAACCTCCACTCCTTATCTTATCCAGCTTCTAATGGAGATATTGTTCAAAAGAAAAACCCTGAATATGAGTTTTAAATCTCAGTGCAAATCTGCTGTAAAAAATCCTGGCAAGTGAATTTGAAGGTTTTATCGCACCCAAGGAGCAGTCCCTCATTTTGGTTACTGTTGAGGACTATCCATCTGCATAAGCCAGCAAGCAAAAGACTTGAATTAATTTTCTGGAAACAGTTTACTTAAAAAGGAACATTTATGGCAACGGTATTACGATAGCCACTATGGGTACAAAATCTGAAAATCATTGCAAGTTTAATACAGAGAAGCATTAGACAGATCAATGCCTCTCAGGATTCACAGCTGATTTCAGATCAGAGCCTTCTTTGCCATTACTGAACACCATAAGGCTTGAGTTGGACAAAACAGGAGGTAGAGAAAATAAGGGGTTTCTCGAGGGTTTCTGAACCTTAGGTGAGAATCACCTTGGGAAGACAAATGGGAGGGAGCTATCCCTGATTTTGTTTCCACTGTGCAGCATTCTTAAAAATTAACAAATGAAAGCCACATAACACTTCAGTGTCTTTTATAGTGAGTAACACACAGTCACATTGTAACCTGCTGAGAAATTTTTCAGAGAAAATTACTGCACAATTTGGGATAGAGAAAGGAATACTTTGTGCCCTTTTGATTAAAAAAAAAGTTTAGAAGCATTTCAGGTTGAATAAGACACTGAATTTGACCCAAAAAGGTTGGGTTTTTTTCATTATTTCAGAATTTTTCTGGATCATCAGTGAAGAAAAATAATCTGATTTTTTATGCAGTGTAAAGACCTATTGCACATTGCCAGGAATGCGATTGTGAAGAAAGAGCTGCAAATCAGTGCACATTGATATCAAATGTGTAGCCATTAAGAAAGGAGAAAAAGGAAGGTCCAAAGCTAGGGAATTAATGAAATTTTGCCCAAGGGCTACATTCAAAGGTATTTATTTTTTGAATTTGTAGTTTTAACTTTGCTGAATCCATCTGTTATTTTCATATGTAAATGCTCCTCTCCTCCACTCTTTCTGTTCTATTCTCTGGGTACCTTTTTTTTCTCTCCTCTCTTTTTCTTCCCTTGTTTGCTTGATTTTGTGCTAACTCCTCAGTAACACGGGAGATCTCCCTGAAGTGTGGAGTCAGAGGACATTTTGGGTTGCCAGGTAAGATGATGTTCATGCTGGGACCCTGTAGAAGCTGGGGGTTTACCTCTGCAAGCCAGAGGAAACTGTCCTGTGAAAAAGGACACAAGAATCCTCTGCACAGTTTTTCTGCACTTATTATGAACTTATCATGAAAAGCTGAGGAAAGGCTAAAATCATTGTTGTTTCAAGGATGAAAGTATTGATGTCCCTGATGGTGAGTTGAGTTCAGTTCGTAATGTTAAGTCATGAGCCTTTATAACAGAGGAAAAAAAATAGAGAAGGAAAACCCAGAATGAGGAAAAATCTTTACCATGTGGTTCTGTCCAAGAGGTCTAGGTTGCTTAATTGACTCTATCTTATAGGAAATGACATTTGCCTGAAAATGAGTCAAGGTGCTCCCTTTTTTAATGGAATGCTGAAGTCCCATGCCAGTGCAACCAGGCACACAGGCTGAGGACACCTCTGGTTTCTAACAGCCTGTGCTAGGTAGTGAGTATCATATGGAGTGACGCATTCCCACAGATGTCATGAAAATCATGGCCATTTTTATTTTGCATTGAAAATGGTCCTAAGCTTTTGAGGATCAAAGCTCTCTTCCAGGACCTGCCAGAGATTCACTGTGTGGTTTTACTCTGTCTCCACAGACTTTTTATTTCCAGATCTCCTTCTGTATAATGAGAACAATGATGTTGGTCCATCTAAAAGAAACCCTTCAATATTCCTTCCAAAAGAGCAATAATACTCATTAGGGAGATGTAGGTGACATAAGGTGTTTTTTTTCCACTAGAAACCTCTTCCTCTGGTAGATATGCAAAATGTATCTTTATGGTTTGGTTATTTACCATGGTGTTTATGAATTACATAGAAGTCATCTTATACCTTGGTATTCAGAGTAATGCAACATACTTACTAGAAATCCACCTAAGCAATTACTTTTCTGATCTATTGCCAGATTCCTTTCATATCAGCTGCAGCAGCTTGCAAAAACGTAACAAATAGCATTTTACATAGGCTTGTAGTCTATATTCAGTTTTATCTGATTATTTTTAGCACAGTGATTTGAGAATCCAAATTACAGCTAAGAAAATGGAAAATTCATTTTCCAACAATGCCTTAAGCTTCACTAGCATTTTAGAGCAGAACATTTCTGTGATGGCCTTTGATTCAATCCAGGCTGAACGAAAGACATTTCATCACCACAGAATGCATTTCTTTATTTGCCTTGGATCTATGATTCTGTCAGTATTGAGAGAAAAGAAAAATCAATGCTGCACTATAAACCTCGGGCAGCCCCTGGCCAACGTGGTCAGCATGGTGTGAGCAAAGGAAATGGCAGGGGAAAAAAATTGACCGCTCAGCAATAGTGTGGCACAGTAACGGACAAAGCTCTGGGCTAATAACAGCTTGCAATTACACATGGAAAGCCAAAGCTTGTAGGGCATTCAGTACGAAGGGGATGTAATACAATTTATTGAACCACCGGTTAGAGTTCTGCAGCTTCTCAATAAAAAAAAAAAGAGCCGTGGACCTGTACTGCTTAAAAGACAGACTTATATGGTGCCAGCAGGGGAAGGAGACCTGAAGAAAGCAGAAAGCCCTTCCTTTTTATGTCTTGGATAGTGAGCAAGTGGGAGAATGCAGCCTATTTATGCTTTCTAAAAATACACCAGTGAGGTTTAAAGGTACAGCCCTGCTGCCAGTGCCCAGCTGCCTCCACAGCTGCCTGCACACAGGCACCCCCGAGCCAGAGTGGCCAAACACAGCCAGGCACTGCATTTTAATTCCTTCCACTGCACCTATGCTGGCAGCACACTGTACATCCTGCCACTCTGAAAAAGGGGAAAAGCAGCATGACAAAAATCTTTACTCAGGTACCATTCTTCATCTGAGAGAAGCAAGGTGTTTCTGCAGGACAGCAGAACATTAAAATACTAGTTAATGAGAAGGGAAAGTCTTGAACTAAAAAGAGGAGTCATTGACAAGCATGCTCTTGAACAGACAGAAATTAAAGTATGACTAAAAGCATGTGTTTAAAGTGAACAGAAGAAGTGGAGGCATGTTTGGGTAGGTCTGGCTGCTGTAGTGAACGTCAGCACTGCACACTGAGGCCAACACCCTCCTGCCCCCCACAGTGCCCTTTACCAGATGGGACAGCTGGGGACACTGTGGCCACAGGTGGGGCACAGCCTCAGTCCCAGGCACCTGCTCCACTGGGGTTTGTGATCCACCAAGGAGCAGGGTCTGTTAGGGGTAGGGCTAGGGAGCAGTCTTGGGGAAATACAAACACATGGTGTGCAGGTTGCAGTATTTGTGTTTTCAGGGGTAAATTATGCTCTTCAGAGAGTGATGAAAAGTTTTGTTACTCAAAGGCATGAAAACAGGAGGTGCCAAGTATCACCCAGTGAGGGTTGAAGCCCTGGTGCTAGTAGGGCTGGGCTAAAAGAGAGCTTGCCTTTCAGAAACCTCTGTGTGATCCCACACTTGGACCTCTTTCTGCCCATGTTAGCATACATGCACATTTACCAGTTTTAACATCAGTTCTGGGCATTTGATATAATGGCTGCCAAACCAGTAGCAGGTTGCTCAAAGCCCTGTTTTAGAGTTAGGATTCATATTCCCCCCCGAGTTAGCACAATACAGCAGGAATATTAATACCCAGCATCAGATCCTGCACTTCCTGAGGGACCCTGATCATTGCAGGGCCACGTGGGTTTTGGAATTGCCTGAGAGCATTCGTATGTATTGCAAAGAAACATTGATTCTAAAATTTTTGGCAAGTGTTGTAGTACTTGTTTTTAAGTATTACAGTGATGTGGTAAAGTATGCATAGAAAACAACTGAAACAACAGCCACAATGTGTCTGCTTATTTTGTGTTCTTAACTGAAGTCATGCTCTCCTCACAATGCAATACAGCTACAAGGTTCCTCATCCTGAGTAATAAGTAACAGAGACATTTCCCTTTATTGTGACCAGAGGAACCAGACCACGGGTCCAACTGTGGGATACTATCCTAGCACAATTCTGGCCCAGAGATACCTTTGTTTAATCTGAAATGTAATTTCTAGAGTCCCAGCCTAAATATTTCACCCTTTCATCTTTCCACATCAACCTCTTCTCCTAGTGCAATTTACGGTTCCAGTGGCTCGTCTAGGCTTCCCTGGCACAGGAAGCAGGTTGCTGCCAGCACATCAACACCGAAATCCCAGAATTGCTGCACGAGAGGATATGTTGTGTCTCTTGTGACAATTATGGCAGGGTCTCCGTTATTCCCTTCCCCGTGCAATAGGAACAGCCCTGCGCCGAGCACTGCAGCCGCTCAGCAAATCTCTCTCCCGATATTGTAATTAAGTCCTTCTACATGACACGGCGCGAGAGATAAGGGATTAGCGTTGGAGACGTGAGGAGCTCTCTGGAGCGAGGTGGTGCCGGGCCGGCATCCCTGACACACAGGGAGCCCCTCGTCGGTGGCTCCTCTCGGCAGCCACAGCCATGGGGGAGGAGGATGCGAGCTCGCAACATTCCCAATGTCACCTGCAGAGAGCCATTAGCCCG
The DNA here is from genome assembly GCA_013397375.1 of Toxostoma redivivum. Classification (NCBI taxonomy): domain Eukaryota; kingdom Metazoa; phylum Chordata; class Aves; order Passeriformes; family Mimidae; genus Toxostoma; species Toxostoma redivivum. The sequence goes on along the minus strand of VXBI01009233.1, from coordinate 504,400 downwards.
CTCAGCCCTCTATTCCTGCATGCTGAATCAAATTAATCTAACAAAAACAGATGACCTGTGAGCTCAGCCTGCCTTACAGCAAAGTCAAACGGGAGCGAGGGGCAGCGGCAGGGAGAGAGGCAGGCAGGGCCAGCGCTGTCCCCAGCCCCTCGCTGTGGCCTCCCGCGGATGTCGCTCCTTTGCCGGCTGTCGCATCCGCGCAGCGCAGCCACCTCTCCCTCCGCAGCCGCACGAACCTCTCTGTGTACCTTGGTCTGACTCTGGGCTACCCCCTCCATTACACACGTCCACACGCACACAGAGCTGCTGACCTAGAGGTGTTAGCCACTCCGCAGCTGCCGTTCTTCTCACATTAATCTATAGGAATCAATGGACATTTCATTAGAGTAATCAAGTGTGGATGCATCCCGCATTTATATCCCGTACCTCCCCCCTCCCCCCAGCTGCTTTCACAGGCTAATTGGTCCTACAGCAAAGACTATGTGGATATTTTTCCCTACAGATGAGTGTCAAGAGCAGTTTTTTACTGCTGGTTGAAATACCTATCAATAGAGAGGTAGTATAAAAGCCTTCACCCATCAGACAGTGTTGCTGATGCTAATACATTATGCACTCTCTGTTCTCACACACTCAACTCTCTCCTTTACATCTTTTCCCCATACTACTGAGTCATTTATGCTGACTTCCATAAGAGAATAAATCCATTGCATTTTCCTTAAAAAAATTTTCCAATTAATGCTTCTCTATCAGTTCACAATACATTAAGGAAATTTCTCACATAATTGTATTTCACCAGCAAGTTTTTAATTTTTTCAGTCAAATCTCTTCATCTTGCTTACTATGATATCTTATAATTTTACCAGGTATTTTGTGGTTTATATGCATATTGGTACAAAATGGCATCTCGTGAAAGGCACCAGCATTGTGTTCAGCACCCTTTGCTGCCTGGGAGGGGATGCTCTCCCCTCTCTGCTCAACTCTGCAAAGACAGCAGAGCTTTAGCAGGACTAGAGAGTGCTGAGAAACATCCTGAGAGTTGCTGTCCCTAAATCGTGTATGTGACAAGGCTGGTGACCAAATGGAGTCCTTACAGTTGGGAACCAAGGGCTTCGTTCAGATGATCTTTTTGAGGCCATGAGAAAACAAGATGATACTTGTTTAAACAAAAAGTTTGAAAGTGGAATTTTTCATAAGATCATGGACTTTTCATTCAAAAATAATTTAAAAAGCTTTCACAGGATGGTGGACACCTAACAACACATATTGAAAATGTATGAGAGCTTTAGAAATGCCATTGTGGAGGAGGAGGCAGTGCGGGGAAGGCAGGCAGTGGCTCAGGGGTGCTGTGCCTGGGGCTAAGGTGCCTCTTGAGAAGGACTGCTGGGGCATGGTGAGCAAGGGCTCTGCACAGGCACCCTCCACTGCAGAAAGATGAGAATTAGATTGAAATTCATCAGGCTGCACCATCACCCTACACAATGCTTGACCTGGGCAACCTCCAAGGAGGAGGGCAGGAGCTCAGGAAACAACAGGGATGGGAGCTTTGGTGTCCCTTGAAGTTACAACTAAACTTTTCTCTCTTGGTAACTGTATATGACAATTAGAAAAATAAACTGAATTAAAAAAAAAAAAATCACTGACTTGCAATAAAGCTTATCGTTCTGGTATGTTTTCTTTCAAGTTGTGTCAGACCTGAAAAGAGCCCCCATATGTTTTAAGCAGAAAAACACTTGAGCACAAGAATTTCAAGTAACAAAAAAAGAAAAAAAACCAAAGAAACCTTTCTTCTTCATCCCATTTTTAGAACTATTAGCATGAGTTATATGGGCTTACCCCAAATGAAAGTACTGCCCCACTGGCTGCTGGTGTTACAGTGCATTGTTTGCAATATATTTGGACATATTGCAGGGATGTGAAATTTCTTCTACCTTCCTGACTTTTTCAATATGGCATGCAATTTTCAGTTTTGTTTAATGAATACTATATAGGCTTTTAAAGTTTTTTTTTAAAGTAAGCCCTACTTTTTGCTTATGGCCAAATTCATGAAACTGCAATGAAGAAAAATGAACCCGCTGAAGGGGATTGACCCCAAATGCTCATGACCAGGTCTTTCAAGACTAACGAGAGAGTTTGCATTTGCTTTTCCTGCCAGATCTCTTTCCTGAGGGCACACTGCATAATGCAAAAAGAGCTATGTGAAGTTTGGTGCAGAGGATGAAAATTGGACCATTCGGCTGTTTTAAAGAGATGAGGTTCTCTTACCCTTCCCCCTCCACACGTTTTTCACTGTAAGTGAAAATGAAACTTGTGCTTTTCAGAGGAAATGACTGCTAAAGGTTAAAGGGTAAGTCTTCCTTGCTGCAAACATACATTTTTGCAAGCTGAATCTTATCCATGTGGCTAGCAGCACTCACACTGAAATAACTGCAGAGAGCTTGGAAGAGAGTAGGGAAATAGAGGGCAAGAACATCAAAAGAACATCCCAAAATTGATTCATCTGCTCTTTTTTATTCCTTCATTTGAGTTCTGGCCACCTCCTTTTCCCTATTCCACATTCCACTGTAGAAACAAGATCATTATTCAGAGATGAAGGGTGGGTAGTTGTGCCCAGAAAGGACAGTCGTTGTGCAAGGAAGCAAGAGCATTTCTCCAGGGCTGCCATGGGGGCTTACCTACCACAAGGGCAGGGAAATTTGGGACAACAGGTAGCTGAAGCCTTGAATTCTTGCCCTGCCAACCAACCAGCATATCTGTGCACCTGATGTACCCTCACAAAAATGCAATGTCACACATCACAAGTCACTGAAAAAAGAGCAGAGGGAAGAAGGAGGCAGCTGTTGCCCACCCCAGCTTGCCTCTCTGCTTGCTTTGTCCCCAGAGTGCCCATCATTTGGCTCTTGGGTTTTTTCTGGCAAAGGAAGCCACAGTGAAAAAGTGTCTGAATGGCCCTGAAAGCAGTTTCTTGGACAGTTTGATATATTCTGTTCAGTGAAATGCTCCTAGGAAATATTTGACCTCAAGCAAACACACACTCATTATTATCTGCATGGAATTCAGAATATTCCTGGTAACAGTCTGTTATATAAAATACAAAATAGGATGAACAGAAGTCCAATCCAAAACACACCTTTTAGCAGCATACAGTTTGCAGAATACAAATGTGGACAAGATTGAGTGTATTGACACAGAACATACATGGAGACCAATAGAGCACAAATGTATATCCATAACATTTGCAACCATTTAGCTTCAAATGAAGACATTTAAAGTTGTTATAAGATAGCAAATCCAGATTTGAGAGGGAGTCAACATTTTCTTCTTATTCCTTCTCTTCCACTTGTCCCTAAAAACCAAACACTGAATCAAACGCCCGGAAGATTGGTGATGGGGTTTGTTGTGCCTAAGGAAAGCTGAAGTTTCAGTGAAGTGATATTCCAAAGGATGCAGAGTCAGATGGGCAGAGGGATGGCTGGGAATGGTTATGACCAAGATCAGTTTTCAGAAGGCTGCAGGTGCCAAGTCTCCTCTGGAGAGGTCTTCCAGTGACCCCAGGGCAACAGATTGCCCAGCAGCTACCCCTGCTCCTTGGGTTGGGGACCTGGCTCCCCAGGCAGCCCCATGCCTCAGCATTGTGCAACACAAATGAAATATCACAGGAATGGTGGCTGAAGGCTTCCGAGACTTCTTGCTTTTCTCTGCTTGGTTCTGGTTGTTTAGACTCAGTCTCTGCACATATTAGTTTTTTCTGTGCAAGGTAAATTGAGTGGCCTGTCTTTCAACGACCCAGATTCACTTTTGCACTTTTTAAACAGAATTTCCTTGCCTGATGCCATCTGTACTCACGGAAGTACCCTTTCTCACATCTCCTTTAGCACAGAGTGACTCTTAGGGGAAGCGTGCATACTGCAACTGGAATAAATAAAAAATTTTCCAAGAATATATACACTGCCAAGAAAGTGTGAAGCTGCTGACAAAGTTTTCATATAGAGTATTAGAAAATGCATATGAAGGTGTTTTTTTTTTAAACTTTGTTTCTATAAAGAAGAAAAGAATGCACTATGAAAACTGTATTGAGATCTCCAGAAATTCCCCTTTTTTACCTTCACCTGCATAGGCAGAAGGAGAGGCAGTCCAGGAAAAATGTATTCCAAGAAAATACAGTTATGCCCAAAGGCCAGGACTGTACATTATTTATCATGTGTAAAAAGCCCATGCACTTCATTATCACTAGAACCTGTCTGGAGATAGGGATTAGAGAGCATCATCATCTATGGCTTTATAAACTAACTAATGGTCTTCCTTGCTTTTTAATAGCTGCAGCTGATGTATAACTGATCACAAATGTCTTAATTCTCTGCTCTGTGCATCACCAGTACAGAGGCATAACAAAAATACCACTATTTGCTAGTCACAGATACCACAGTTATTAATGTAAAGGTTTGAAACAAAGTATAAAAGTTTCTGTTAAGTCATATGCCACTCTTTCCTTATAGAGGATATATTATAATACATTGTTTTTCTAAAACAAGAGTATAAATCTCTATGATCTTATTGCACACCTTTTGTAAGAGCAAAGCTGCAGGAGCTGTATGGAGAGTAAGGGGTTCAGGCTGATAGCAGACAATGGAAGAAGAAAAAACTCCTTCCAGGACAGGTTCTAGATAGGGCAGGGGAAGGGATTACATTAATCCTTGTCCCACTCACAGGCTCTGCTGGCCTTCAAAAGGTATTCTTGAGCTGAAGTGCTGGATCTGTTAAGAGGCTCTTAATCAAATATCATGGAGCCAGTTTAGAGAAAATGGATCCACTTCCTTTCATCTGCCTGGCAGTTGTTGGGGCTTGAGGGTTTGCTAATGGCAAGAAGAAAGGCTCTAAAGTGGTAGAAATGGGAAAAGAATCATGCTGATGTAGGCAACTGTGCTAAGGCTTCATTTCTGTGACCAGTCTTGCAAAGGTCAGCCAATGAAAATTAACACAAAACCCAGGACCTGGCACTACCTGCTTTCCTCAGTATCACAGCTTTAAGCACAAACCAAAAGCTTTTGCTAGGATGAGCACCTACTGTGCAGAGCCCTCCCCTCTGCCCAGCAGTGACAGAATGACCCCTTGGTTAAACTTTGTTTTGGCATTTCTAACCATACTTCCTTTAAAAAAGAATTCAAAGTACAAATGTTGGTTTTTTTTAAAAAAAAAGGGTCATATTTTTAAGGTGAATCACCTTAAAAAAAAAAAACCAACAACTTCAGAGCTTGCAGTGTGCTTATTGCCTTACAAAGTGTTGCTGGCAATAGCAATTTTAATATGAAGCAACAGAAGAGGAGGTGTGAGGACTATTACACTATGGCTTGCAGATGCCTGCTCAGCCACAGGAGGTTGCAGGAAAGGGGTCCCATGAGCTGTTGTGGTCCCATGAACAGCCCCCCTGGCTATTTGGAGCTGGGGCTGAGCACAGCACTTGGCCAGGCCAGCCCTGAGTTCCAGCAGCTGCTGGGCTACACGCTCTCATGTCTATTTACAGAAGTTGGTGGACTTTCCTCCACAGCTAAATAGGCTGACAGCCTCAGAGATTGGCTTTGAGTTTTTGGTTTGAACAAATCAATGAACTACAAGGGAAACTACAAAAACAACAACAAAAGAAATGGTTTCTGAATGTTACCTGAAAAACCACAGAGTTTCAAAAGAAAAACCTCTAGTGAAAAAGATACCTGGAGCAAAGCAAGGGAAGAAGTTCCTCCTACAGTACACAGATCAGTGCAATACCATAAAACACTCCGACAGAGAGTTACTATTTATTGCATACTATTTTGGACAAAAAACCAGATTTGATGAGAGTCACTTTTAGGCTGTTTCAGTCCATCGATAGAAATACCAAATAATCTCTAACAGAATGCAGAAAAACTATAGTTTTCAAAGTTAGTTTGTGACCCACACTTGTGCTAGCCCCAGAGGACAACAACAGTCCAAGCATTTCCTGAAATAAAATGTGAATAGGAAGATGTAGATGGAATTCCAGTTTTCATCATCAACTTTTAAGCCTAATTATATTTAATTCACATATGATCAACCCTGCCCCACTGAGCAGTAAGGAAGAGAGTGGGGCAGAAGAGAAAAAACATGAAGGTGACTTGGATAGCTTGAGTACAAACATCAATAAAGAAATGCTTATTTACTAATGGTAATAATCCCTACTTCTTACACAACACTGGAAATAGAGAGCACTGTACAAGCATTAACTCATCAATGACATAATTAATGATTCAGGCAAGGGTCCCACTGGAGCCCTGTGCACCTGTAGGGCATTGACTTCCCAGAGAGGCTTGAGGAGCAGCACCAGCAGCTGTCCTGCCCACCAGCAGTGTCCCAAGGCTCAGTGCCACCCCCTCCTTCTGGAACACTTGGGCAGTGAGCTGGGGAGACAGAACAGGCTCCAAGAAGCACCTTTGGTGAGTTCTCAAAGCGGAAAAGTGGCAAGGGGCAAGACTCAAACAAAACACTCTTACCTCAAGGATGGTAAATACATGTGTAAGACATTTACTTAAGGTAAACTCTCCTGTGTCTGGAAAGCTTTTATTGCTGCGTTGGCATTGGTGCTGTGCCTGTGAACCCAAGTGCCCAGATGGAGACACTACCAGCAGGTCCCTGGGAGAGCTTTTCTCTGTTTATCCCTGCTCAGCACTGTTACCTGGAACCACATCCCAGTGCTACCCTAGCAAGGGGGCTGGGAGGTGATTGATGCAAAGGGAATTAACTTGCTGAGCTGATTACATATACTGCAACAGGTTTCCAAGGGTTCTGGCCTGTATTCAGCCCAGTGAGAAATACTTTGCCTGTTTCATTTGGTTACAGCAGGTTTAAATTCAGGCTGAGCTTTAGCCACTGCAGAAAGGGCTGTGAAAGGCAGAGCTGTAAAGCAGCTGCTGGTGAACTGGGTTCTCTATCAGTACAGCACATGCAGCCCTGCCACCCTCCCATTTCCACCTTGTACCCAGGGCAGCTTCTCACCCTGCAACTGACTGAGCCTGGCTCTTGGCAAAGCTTTCCAGTAGGAAAGTATTCAGCCACTACAAAAGATAATCTTGAATTATTGTCCAGGGCTCAGAATAATAGAAGGGTCATCAGTTTGATGTGTCGGATTAAGTACACAAATTTGAGCTGTGAAGAGTAAAGACTATTTATTTACAGTAATGAGGAAGGTTATGATGCTATATAATCTAATGCTGGGCACCTTTGCAGGTTAGAATTTCCTACACTAATATTATTTGAAATATATTTTAATTTATTTTTTGAGATTATGTCTGGCTTGCATGGAAATGGAGATGCTTCAGCTTTATGAAGGGTTTTCTGTGCATTTTCACAAACTCAGTTGAATTTTTTATGTCTATGTCAAAATGAAGTTATGTACATCAAAGAGTATTGTGAGTTTTCAAGTCTGAGGTCCAAATTCATTATAGGTGTAACTGCTGTAGAGGTAACCAATAATCTGACCCAGATTCTGGACTTTAGACAAAGTTTATCATCCCTGAGGATTATGTAGAGTTTACTTAACAGGAGAAGAATCCAATCATTTTTCTCTGCCCTTTGTCTAAGGAGTGGACTTTGCAGCCACATTTAGCAGTGGATACCTTGTCTGGGAAATGTCTCAGAGTGCTGTATTATAAACTGGACTTGCTAGAGCTGAATGCTGGGAAAAAAATGGTCCTGCTCTGCTTCTGTGTATGGAGGCATACGTGAGCAGGCTGTGTATCACTGAGATTTGGAGATAACCAGAGCTTGGAACTCCATGGTTTGTAGTTTACTGATGCAAGTTCCTGCTTTTCATTGATCTCCATTCACTAAATCTGGACATTTGACTGCTAGAAAGAACCAAGAAGCTTTTAACTCCATCTTTCTTATCTCTCCAGTACCTGTGAAATGCAATATTTTGTTTAAGGAAATGATGAAACTGAAGGAGAACCCCTACTTTAAGCATCCCACATATTTGGAGAATTTAAAATCCAGGCTGAATTTTGGTTACATCTGTATTTTGGGCTGTCCTTTACATTCTATAGAGGAGTAATTGATCCACGTAAAGCACTTCTATCTCATACTGAGAATGGCAGTATGTAGTGCCCCAACATTTAATGTGAAAAATTGCTGGTTTTAATTTTCTATTAATGTTAACCTGAGCCACTGTGTGTCCCTGTTTCATTGCTTCGCTGCAGTTATACTGAGCAGCCTTGGAGAACAGAGGAAGTATGGGTGGTTATTGCCCAAAATACAACTGGATTTCATAACTGAGCCCTTGGAGCTTAGAGTTTATGCCAGTGCTATCTGTGGCTCTTAAAGGCCATTCACCCCTAAGAAGTAGGCCACACACACAAAAGATTTGTGTGATTTAGCTTGATGTGGTGCTTTTCAGGGTCCAAAGCAGGACTGATATTATCTCCAAAAAACAAGAGAGGAGAAATAAAATACCTTCATTTAACTGCTTAGGAAGTAGATACCTGTTAGTTTCAATGGATTTAGACTTTCTTTTAAGTGTGCTGCAAACATAACTCTAGACATGAGGTGAAAACAGCTTGTTGTGTTTCTTTAAAAGGACCTAGTCAATCTGCAAAGGTATTTTTCTCTTATGCTTGGATATTTTATGTACAAGGCTCTATTTTTGGCTTAACAACTTTTGTGTTTAACACTGAAACACATCAGCTAAGAAAAACTGCATTTTGCAGACCCATAACTGAAGTGTTAACATATTGTGGTTTCAGAAAGCATAAAAAGGACAGACTAGAGGAAGGGAAAACTTTTCATTAGGGGATTAATTAGACAAAACAAGGCAATAAAAGAGACTCCAAAAGGCTCACTCTTCAGAGATTTCCATAATTGTGCTCTTTACAAATGAGTTTAATCAGCCAAAGGAAGAACCAAGAGGCAGATGAGGAAGTGGTCAATAAGTACCCATAACTGACCACTGCATTACTGGGGTATCTCGTACACATCAGGGCCCATATCCGGATTGCTCCAGTAACGCAGTAATGAATCCTGAGCCGCCTTGGTAGCACTGTGGTGAGCTCCTGAGAGCTTCTTCTATTCCGGGCAAAAAACAGTTCCGCTTGGATTTTTCCCTGTCATCTGGGGGCTGCTACACACATACAGGATATATATTTTGGAGGTCAAATAAATCAATACAACTCAAAATCAAAACAAATCAGAAATATGGTAAACAAACAGTTTAATGTGATTAAGTGAGATATTTTCCTTCTTTTTCTTCTATGCTTGGTCCTCAAAGCATTAGTGGCATAAACAATAGAAGGAAATAAAATGGATATGTAAAGTATCTCATCTCTTCCCACTTGTAATAAAATGAAAACAAATGTTCTCACTTCTACAAACTCCACCACATCAAATTAATAATGGAAAACATCACATCAAAGCACTCTTTGTGCTCAATAGCCTGTGGCACATTTGGACTCATCAATAGATGTTCAACAATATTACAACTTGTTTAAATCTTGGTAAAGTAGTGTTATGTACTATTGTTATTGACTTTCTTTTTCTAATTATCACCCAAAGGTGACAGATGATACAGCACTAATGATCAGACTGTTTAAGAGCTGAATCAGCTTAGAATCCCAACTCATTAAACCTCAGCAAGACTAAAAGATTCCTTGGACTTTAAGGCTAAAAGCTTCACTCTACTGACAACATTTTGGTCAGTTATACAGGGGACACAATCAGGAGATTTAAAGCATTTTTCACTGACACATTTTTCACTGACAGCATCTTTGGAGATTTTAAGGATTCTAGTACACAATTGCCTAAATATTTAAAAGTATATAAAATCCATACAGCTGTCAAGTTAAAGCAATATTTGCAGAACCTCTTTTGTTATGCTAAACATTCCCTTGAATCTGTTTAAGCTAATAGTAAAACTGTTCTTGATTTTGATAGAAGCTGAAGTCAGTGGGAGTTGCAGAGCCATGGCATTTGTTTGAACCCATTTCTCCGAGAGAAGCAGAGACCCCAAGAATATTTTTGTGGCGTGTACCAGTGTATTTCAGCCTTGCACCAAATTTTATTAGCCAGTTTGGTAACAAAATGTGGCATTTTTACATCTGTTTTAGAAAATCTGACTTAACTAATATATTCCTTTCTGTTGCTTCATTGGATACAGGTTAGGAATGATATTTCTGCTGTTATCCTGATGTTAAGAAGTGATGGCTATCTCTAACAGCAAGAGCTGAATCAGATTTCTGAAGCTATAAGTAAATGAAGAGATTAAATTAAACTAAGGGATGGGGACTAAATGCACATCTTTTTTAACTGCATTGTAAAATAAGCTATAACACTCCCTGACTGCAATGTGTAACACCAGTGCTCAATCTGAAGATGCTTGTCCAGAGCAAGTAAATCCTCACCTGGACAAACTTCCATTTACTTGGCAGTGACCAGAACTAGAAGCATTGGCCTCCGTACCTTGCACTAAAAGCCCAAACATTTCAGCTCAGTGTGCTCTCCCTCACTCAGAGCTCAGATGGTGCATTTCCCAGTGAGCAGTGTTAGTTCTGCATGGACATCTATAGGAATTAACTTCTAAAATTAGGCAGTAGTTGCTCTAATCTCTGTATCTAGTTCGTCCAATTCAAACCCCATGTAATAAATCAGAATAGCAGTTACCCAATTTGCCAGATTGCATTCCTTACAAAGTAAATGAAACTATTAGGTGCTATTATGAGGGCAGGATTAGCAACTGAAAACTTCCCTATAAACTGCTATCTAATAATTTATGACAGTTCTGATGTTTCCTGGCAACTGAACAGATTAATAAGTCCATAGTCCACCTCTGATATTCTCTTTCTCCCTATCACAAACTTTTGGACCTTGCAACATTTATTCTCACTTTCATAAAATTCACTGTATCAGAGTCAGTGCAGCACTGGGAGTGATGCCCTAGTTACAGCCCAGGAAAGATTTTACCCTGGTTAGATGAAACCCACACATTAGAGTATCAGCACTGAGGTGCAGAGAGAATTCTCCTGTCTGATGTGCACACAGAGTGAAAACACAAATATGTATTTGGAAAGACTCTTCCTACCTCAACTGCTTTTCTGCCATGAACTTCCCCACTTGTACTCTGCAGATGTCTCCAGTCAAAAAACGATGGCTTGGAAATTTTTCCACTTCTTTTTAGGACTACTCACGTGCTAATCTGGTCATAGACTCAACACTTCAAAGACACTGTGCACCTTGATGAATGTTGTAAATCCCAAATTACACAGGATTTATTTTGGGAAATTGCTTTTTCCTTTTTTCTCACAAAATTGATGGAGGCTAAACCGTTTGTTCATTTTGGGTCGGCTTAAGTCTAAGTCCAAATGATACATCTAGCTTTAGTTTTGATAAGGGCAAAATTAAACCCCAGGCTGGATCCTCCAAGTCCCTGCTATACAGTCCCCAAAGGCTGCCTGGTACACAGCTTTTGAACCTCTTGAACAACCAGAGATATTTACTTTGGAGTCACAAAATAAAAAGACTAAAGATTTTTTTTCAATATTGACATTCAATGGAAAGGTTACTTATTTTTGAGAGTCCTTCAAAAGAGATTCCCAACCATTCCCCCGATTTCTCCTCTCTGTGTCTCATCCCTGAAGCCTCCAGCTGCAAGCACCATTCTTCTTTGCTGCCTGTCAACATGAGCAATTAATGGCTCCAAAGGGTTGCTTTGAATGACCTGTGTAGTCCCACCCACAGGAACTGGCTCCAAGATAGCAGTGCCAAGTAGTTTCATGGGAATCCATAGAGGAGCAATAGTTTTACCCAGAGGTCGTAATGTTTTGGATAAAATTGTGAATCAGTTTTTAGCTGTGTGCTATGAGCTTCAGGCTACTTCTTAAATTCTCCCCCAAAGCTTACTGTTTTTTACATGAAGAGGCCATATGTCATAATAAACATCAGGCTTAGGAACAGCTCACACTCTAAATGTCAGGCTACAAAGCTACCTTTAAAGATTAAATCTCTGCCCTCTTCAAAAGGGAGGTTGAAGGGAGGGATGAAGAAATCCCAAATATACAGAACCTTACAAATAAAGCAAAGTTTACTACTAACAAAACGTATCTTGCAAAAACACACTTGGTGCTTTGCTGTTGGAGCTGCCCTCGATAAAATGTGGGTGTCATTTGAAAAGGACATCATTTCCAATGAATTCTGAAAGTGTCACACAGAGTATTGATCGATTGAGTCTTGCCATCAGCGTGACCGGGGCCGGCAAAAAGCTATCCCTGTGATCCAATTTTCAGAGCTCACAGACACCTCCAGTCCCAGGCAAATGGCGTCAGCAAGTGGCAGGAGGGGACTGGGGGAGGGGAGCTGGAGGGAAACATGGAGGGGAGAGGCTTTGCACTGCCTGCTTGTCTAAGCATTAAATGCTATTAGCCACAAGCATGGCACCCCCATTGTGTGGGGTGGCTGCTGCATTTCTGGCTTTTGTGTTACCAGCAATGCCGAACCATTTGTACATCAAAAGTAGGTCCTTATCAGCAAGATACCCCTGATAAGATCACATTTTTTATGATTACATCAGTGTTCAGCCAGTTTCCTGTTTTGCTTACAGACACACATGGCGTGGTGCTGGGCAAGGGCGATGTGAGCCCCAGAGCCATTGCTGGCCAAACACCTGAGAGCCACCAGGCTGCTGGGACACCGTGCTGGGTGGCACTGCCCCTGCCCAGCTGTGGGGAGCAGGACACCCCACACACAGCACAGAGCCAGCCCTGAGCTCTGCTCTGGGCCTGCTGCTTGCAGGGCTCAGGTGCCAAACAGATCCATCTCACACGAGAGGCTGGGGAGGGAAATTATCAACGCCCTTTATGAAGCTGAGCAATCTCAAAAGGAAAGCGTTGTGTCAGCCTGAACAAATCCTGGAGTGAATCTGAAAGTGCTGGGGATGCCCCCACCACTGCACAATTAGGGATATATCTTGGTTTTGCTGCTCTTACACAGGGAGAAACATTGTGTGGGTTCCTAGCACAACAAATCCTTTACTGGACTTGCAGGCACCACAGGAGTGAAATAACAGGAAAGAAAAACATGAAAAACAACAATAAAGGGAGAGCGGCCAGGTAAGAGAAATAGGATGATTTGTTGTTGTGTGAAGCCATTGTGGAACTGCAGCAGGTAAGGAAAGAAAGCTTAAGTGGAATGAGTAAATTACACACATTTTCTTATTATACACTTGATTTCTGTTTGTAGACTCATTATTACCCAATATGTGAAATATTTGCTTCTGCTATATTGTTTCCTCTTTGTACTAAGTGACACAAAATCTCTTTTATTACTTTTGCAAGGAAATTACTTCCTTTCCTAAGAATTATTTATATATTAAAATAAAACTAGGAACTGAAATGTTCTATTAGTCATTTCTAGTGTTGAAAAGAATGCTATTTCTGAAAACAAAATGGAAGTGTTCATCAGAAACTGAGTTTTACTAACTATATTAATAGTTTCTTAAAACAGAAGCTTCAGAATAATCCATACAGCTTTCATTTCACTCAAAAGAAAAAAAAAAAACCCAAATATTTACTCCCAGTGGTCCTCTATTTAACAGGCTTCTTTTATAATTACTTTCTAAACCTACAATTATTTCTGCTAAGTCTAAGGAACTCTAACATCTGAGTACAGCAAAGAAAAACAAGGCTCCAAAACTACTAATAATTTTAATTAATTTCTTTTGTTTCATATAAATATTTTGTTTTAAAAAGCACCTAGGGAACTGAAATTCTGGTAAGTTACTCAGAAAGCATGTTCTAGGGTTGGCACTCCAAATTCACCACTCATAATTAAGAACAAGGACAGCAGATGCACTGAAGAAGCATAGCAAAACTTGCTACAGGATAAGCCACATTTGCACAGAGAGCACAGCACCACTTCAAGCCACAAACAAATCAATCAAAGTCAACATCTATTTCCAAGTGATTTGAAAACAGAAAAAAAGTAACTAATTTAATGAATTTTTCATTAGAAGTCTTTCACTCTACCACAGATGAACAAAACAAAACCTACAAAACAGCCATGCAGTACCTGAGACCAAAGTCTCCTTACCTTAGAAACAGCTGCTATCGCCCCATCAGAACTGGGCTAAACCCAGGCAATCTAACAGAGCCTGTTCAAACCTCTGCTCATTTTATGCTGCCTGTGCAGGTGTGTGTGTCTCCTAACTGCTGCACCTGAACTTTCAGGTGCCTGCCATTTTCCCCAGTGATTTATATCTTTGCTAATACATTTAATTGCAGAGGTCTGAATTTCTGTATATTGGATCTCATAACCAGCTGCAGTTGAATTTTTTTTTAAAAAGTCCGGGTTGGAATGCATGTATTTGAAAAGAGTCCCAAACTGGATCAGGGCTGACCAATATGCACAAAACTGTCATGGTCCACTTCATCAAATACAAGTTTCTCAATATATGTTTCTCCAAGTGTTCAGTGGCAGAGTACTGAACGAGCTCATGTAAAGTGAAGGACTGAAGTTCAGTGCTTGACTAAGGTATCACAATTGCTGATGCATCTGCTGTTGCTCCAGTCAAAGGCATCAGTACTGAAGGGTCTGTGTGGATTGCACTGGCAGTACCAAAGCAACAATGCTCACGTGGAAAATAATGACTTTTCTTATCACTGATGCGCCTAGCCCAGAAGAATAAAATATATTCTCAATAAAATGTATCTCTTCTGGATGCTTATATATGAGTAGTAAAAAAGAAAAATAATGGGATTTTATTCTGAAGATACCTAGTCAAAATCCATTCATGGCAAAAGTTCCCATTAACTTCAGTGGTGTTCAATTATGATCCAAATATTGCAAATGATTTCATCAGAGTTTCACTTGGGCAACCCACTCTGCTGCAACAGCAGCATTGTTATCCAACACTTAATCCAACAGATTAAGATTTTTCCCCTTGATTTAAGAGAGTTTCTAGTTTTCTACAGCAAGTGAATATTTCACACCAAATCACTTTGCCTAAATATGAAAACAAACAGGAAAATAAAGGAGACCAAAACTTCTTCCCTTTCAGCACTGTAAGCACTTTATTGTCTTTTATTTCAGCTCTTTTTTTTTACTATTATTTTTAATAACAAGGTGAGAGGGGTTTACTTTGATGGTTCTCTAATAACCATAGATAGTGAATCAAGGTCTGACTTTTGGGCCCTCAATGCCAAGCTCTGCTGGGTGAGGTATCCATGCAGCTTCCCATAGACACTCCTGGAATAAATCAGAGCATTTTTGGAGCCAGCTAATTTATCTGTAAATGTACCCTGTAGCAAGGGGTAGTGCCAGAGCATCTGACTTTTCAGAGTCTTTTCCCTTTCTTTTGCCTGTTGTTGGGATACTCCCAAGTCTCTCCTCGAAAGCAAAACTTAACTAGTCAATGCAGCCTAAGATGACAGAAGGTTAAGTCCTAGGACATGGTAGTTACCTGCTAGAACTTATTGTTTTTCAATGTGTAGGCAAGAAGACAAAATCTATTCAGTTTCCAGTCTGTGAAACAAGCCCATACTTCACCAGATTAGAAATTTTTATTCTATTACAGTATGTGTACAGCTCCCTATTATTTTCTTGCCTCAGTTCTACTTGTAAGACAGCAGACTCTTGGCCTACCTGAGTGAGCAAAAGAAAAACCTCCTAAAATAAATTTAAATTTCTTGGGTGCCATTCCCTGAAGTCAGACTACGAACACCAAAGCCTTCAAGTCCAATATACATATTTACTTGTTAACACTGCAGTGTGTGAACTTAAGCTACCAAATGCAACTAAAAAGACTGTGAGTCTGTAGTCTTCCTCTCTGTGTGCTGCATAAATCTGAATGTTGTCCTGGAAAACCTGCTGGTTAATGAAAGGAAGCAATCTTGGACAGCACTAACTAATTCTGGCCAGGAATCCTCCCCCATGCTGCTCTGCCTCAGGCTGTGGCCAGTGTGGCCCAGGCCCACCTTTGAGCAGAGCAGTGTAAGCACGGGTGATGGTAACACATGGGCAGCAATGATGGCATTGTGGAGTCTTACTTGGTGGGAGGAAGAAGCTGACTCAAATCCACTGCTTCTGAGGGCTATGAGAGACAGAATCTCAGTAACAAGAGGTTAAAGAGGTCCATCTATCCTCAAAGAATGGAGTAAGCAGCAGTTCATTGAGACTGAAAGAAATGAAAGTCCTGGAGGAGATGCTGTGGAAGGGAGGAAGCCTGAAGCTAGATTGCTTGTCTGGCTCTGCAGGAGCCATAGCAGTGAAGACCATCTCTGCATTTGAAAAGCACCAGTTGAAGAGCAGCCACCCTCTGAACCTGAATGGGCACACAGAGACACGCATCGAGGCTTCTGCAAGTCCATCTGTTCCACCCCATGCAAATACTTTGCCTTTAAAAGAAAAGAAGGATGCAGCTCATGCCAGCTTTCCCTAAGCATCTTTGGCACTGCTTCATGTCTCTGTGCTTGTCTCATTAAGGAGAGAATGAAGGTGCGATGCTCTGAATAAGTATCTCTGCCCACATTATGTCAAATCCTTCATAGAAGGGGAAAAAAATCCAACTGTGGGGTAGAAAACCCCTGCCTGTCTTCAATCAATCCTCACTACCACCAGGCATCTAGTCAATTTTTATTCAGTCTTCTGTAGCCTCGACTTCAATGAAGTGGCACAGCAGGGCCAGCGCCAGCAGCTGCTCGGCCCTGGCTGCCAGCTCCCAGTGCCGCTGAGAGGAGAGCCAGGCAAGCCCAGGGAGGGCTGTGCAGGGGACTCAGGAGTATTTCAATCTGTGCCCCAGCCCTTAATCATAAACTCAAGGTTCAAAGCCTTGCTGGACTGCTGGCCGCTGATCCCATCTCAAGGTGATAGTCACCTCTAGCCCTTCTGCAAACTGCAAACCTACTGTCCATCCATCTTAGAGCAGCTTGACACTGGCTTCTCTACCCATTTTACAGCCAGCGAACATTTCCTATTGATTTATTGATTTCTGTCTGCCTGTGGAAGGAGCTCAGAACAGACTCTATGTGCTCTTGCAGCCTCCTGAATAGATTTTTTTCTCCCTTTTTCCCTTTTTATCCAAGCTGTGTTAGCAGTCTGTGGTGAAGCAGGAATTAGACCAAGCGGGAGCCCAATTTGCTACTGGCGAATGTGCCAGGCTTTTCTTCCTCTCCCTACCCGGCATGCACGCCTCTGCTCTCTCTTTCTGCCTCCTGTCTCCTTTTCCTGCAGGAAAGCTGGAAGATCCCTGCCTATTCAACCAGTTCATCTCTGCTGAAAACCACTGCTGCTTCCCTTCAGATCTTTTCCCTATCATTAAGAGGTGTTTGATGTGCATGTAAACACCACTTGTAATTGCAAATCCTTGATTTCTACTGGGTCAGAGAAATTTTTCTTTTCTCAGTCAATCAAGGAAAGGGCACACTTCCCAACTGCGCATGCATCTATCTGCCCGAGTGCAAACCTCTGTGTGTTTTAATAGACACATGTTTTATGAACTTCAAAGCCCATGGGGGACAGAATGGCTCCATTTGAATCAGGGGATTCAGATTTGAATCAGGGAAGGGGCATAGTGTGCTTTTTTCTTTTTTCTCTTACTCGCCAGTCCAAATGCAGCCCAGGTCAGCAGTGATTGAAAGTTATTCCTGGCTGATGGCAGATCAGAGCCCAACATGAAATCAGTACCTGCCCCAAGCCAGCTCCCAGCAGGCAGATGCCCACATCACAAAGAGCAATCTGCCCTGTCCTCCACCACAGAAAGGCAAGCACTGAGTGAGCCAGGGGCTGCTCTTCCTCCCCCAGTCTTTGAGGTGGTCCTTGAAGTTCTGCTTCAGTCATGATAGTGGCAAACTTTTGCTTCTGGTGGCCTCATTTTTCCTCAGCTGGGGAGTGATGCCCCATGGGCTGCCTCACCCTGGCTCCACAGCCAGCTCCACTGGGCAGTGATGCCCTGGTTGAGCCTCTTGGCCCATACTTTAGGTGAGGTTGGGTTCACCTTCTCACTGTTCTTCATCCTCCTCATCCTTCCCTCCCCTGAGCCTGCCAGAGCAGCAGTGACACTCAGAGAGCAAACACAGTGGCATGGCAGGAAAAAAAGGGCATTAGCAGGTACAGGACTGATGTCCATAAATACAATCTTATTTTTTCATGTGAAAGACTGACAAGAGGTTTGACTGCAGGCAGCTTCTGTGGAAAACACCTTTAAGTTATTTGATACCTGTTTCTCATCCTCCCATCAGAGTGCATACACCTGAGCAGGAGAGACAAAATCAAACAGCAGCCTACAGGCCTGGTGAGCAAAACGTGCAGCTTTGCTCTCCTTTCAGGAGATCACAACTTCTTAAATCTGTATCTCTGCACTCACGTGTGCAAAGCTCCCCTTTGCCACCCCCTGAGGGAATATGTACACGCAAATTCCCACTCAGACAAAAGGGGAGGAGGAGAAGCCCATTGGAAACCACTCCTCTCTGCCCTCAGAAGATCTGTGGGGGTTAATCATGTTTCCAGGCTGTGGGGGCTGCGAGGGCTGACCCAGGCGCAGGGGTGAGCTCTCACTGCCTCTGTTTGGGATGAGAAACTCCAATGTTTATACTCTCCTTATCCTCCTTTTACAACAGTCCTTAGCTTGGATTCACAGGAATTTTTACTCCTTTATCTCCTTAGAGACTGGCCTGCTTTGTGGGAAAAATGCCTTTGTGGGCTCTAACCTGCCTCTCTGGGTACCCAGAGAACGGGTGAACTCAGCACTGCTGAGGCATTAAGTGAAATGCTTCCTCCACACCTTGTCTCCACAGAATACCCTTCACAGCTGCTCCAGTTTAGTTACCATCCATTAGCATTTGTTTTCTTGACTAGAATTTATTGCATCACAGAAATTGTTATATTATTCTCTAATACTATGAGCTGGTATAAAGCATTATGGACATCCTTCTGAGAGATGGTGAGAGCTGTTTACTCTGAAGTTGCTCTCTGGCTTTGGGGGGAGAGAGCTGGTATTTTCTCCTGGATAACTATGCAATACTAGTAAGGGACCTTGTGGACATGGGAGTTTAAAAAATCTGTGAACATTTAACAACTAACCCCCACATTTGTGTTGCCTATTCTGATTTATTGGAAATACAGTACTGATGAGCTAGTGAGGACTCTTAAAGTGGAGATTTTTTCAAGGCTGAGTCAGGCAAGTGTGGAAAGGAAAAGCTACAGGCATGGTGTGCCAGGCTATGTGGCCAGCAGGCATCAGTGGCTGGAGCCTGCTCTTGTTTAAACTGATATATTTCCAGTGGTGTCAATAAAATGATGCAGATTTATAGCAGCACAGAATCTTGTCTCAAGTCTATTCTCTGCCACACACATAGGAGAAAATGTTTACAGGAGCTAGAACTGTTCCTCTAAGAAACTGCATCTGCCTATTTTTACATTTGGCCTATCCATATGTAACTACATGTATTTCAATGGGTTACTTCTGGTTTACACTGCAGGCATTGTGCATCTCCCTAGACCTGCATTAACTATCTATTGACCTTCCCAGTACCACTGTGAGGAAGCCTATTATTCCCATCATACAGACAAACAAGGATTACATTTTGAAGAGTGTCTGGATCTGGTGCACACATTTGGTCCTCTTTTGCCATAAATTACTCTTCTTACAGCTCTTATTTCCCCACCCACCTCCCCTTCTCCCTCCTGTCGCCACCATATGTGTGCAGGAGAATGGAGAGGAAAAACAGCACAAACCATAGTCCAGGTCTAAATGTAAGGTAAGTTTCTCAGGCTTATTTGACTTGATTTCTCTCTTTTTAAACAAAAGAAGTCTCTCTGACCTCTTAAATTTGCAGAAAGCTATTTTTAAGCCTTTCTGGTTTACTGGTTGGTCTGCTGCTGTTTCAAACTGTGCACAGACACGGGGTAAATCTTTCAGAGGGCTTGCAGAAATGGGCTGCACCTGCAGCAAGCAGGAAGCAGCTCTGAGGTGGGAGCTTGGGTGAACAGCAGGGGCAGCAGGCTGTTCCAGGCAATATAGGCTGATGTTGCTGTTTGTTTAATGTGGAAAGGGAATGTGAAATAGTGAGCAGGATGTTAAAACTCAAGCTGAAGCACACTTAATGCAGCTTAATGTCTGCCCTGGACTTCAGTGTACCTTGTATCAGGTCTTTATTAACATACTTCAGTAGAAGGTGAGGAAATCTCCCAACAGCACAGTTCTTATTTCTGGATATGTTCTAAAAGGCCTGGATCTCCTGTTCTCACTGCATACTTGCCACGTGCCAAACAAAAGTACCAGCACTGCCCTGTCAGGAACAGGTTCAGAGTTTCAGACCACTGAACAGACTTAGCCAATAGCTCCAGGAGACCCCAGACCAACAGCCTGTCCTTTTTCCTTGGGCAATAGGGCATGACTTGTTTGTATCTGCCAAGCAACACACTGCATCCTGCTTTGGTGTTTCACAGACCTCTGCCTCCCATGTGTGGGTTTTCCCACTGTCTCCTTCCTTTCAGTTGCCCTCTTCCTCTGGAAGGAAGTGATGGAGCTGTGGCTCTGAGCTGCCAAACAGCAAACCCCACTGAGCTTCACAAATGTGAGAGGTGCAGCGAAGACACCACCAGCCCTCTGCACTGGTCCAGGCACTCCAGAGCAGAGTGCAAGTTGACATATTGAATAAATACAATTGGCACATGATTTATCGATTACACCCCTTCTGAAGACAGGTCCTCTACTGAGATGAGATTCATAGGGCATCACATCACTTAAATGAGCCCTGAAATGTGTCCTTCACCATGTTTTCACCATTGGTGCTTTCACAAGACACCAACTTTTTTTAGGTTTTCTCTGTGTGAGATCCAGCCATCAGTATGAGCCAATGCACCCCATGGGAAGTGTGTTAGAGTTCAGCAAAAGGGAGAATTTATGTCCTGCAGAAAATACAGGTATTTCAGCACCATGATTCATGTCTGCTTCGTTGGGACTGTCTGACAACTCAGGGTTCAGAATTGAGCTCTATTCTGCAACAAGCCCTTGCAAATGTTGCAATTTGCTTTGGTGATGCTGAAAGATGCAGCACAAACATTGTAGGAAAGCACCAAAAATAGAAGTTTGAAACTGTAGTACCAGCACATTTTAGGAATTAAAATATTTACTGGATAGGCAGAATTTTACCACTGTCACTTTGAAAATACTTGGATATTGGGATAAACTCCAATTGCAAAGTATGACACTGAGATCCTTTTATGAATAAAGCTGTCTGCTACATAGATCTTTCATCAAATGACTTCAGCTCATTTAATGAGTCACTCTATTTTACCCAACTTGCTTTGAGAAGGCATTAACTTGATTTGGTTTTGTTGCCTATGATATATCTTCTCTTCCTTTTAGATTTGCTGATCTTTCTCCTATCATTCTTGTTCTGTCACCCGCACTGCCTCTCTTTACCCCTCAGTTACACTCCCTGCAACCTATTTCATCCTACTAGGTGGACAGCTACAATTGGTGATGTGGCCCAGACAGATTTTCTTGTTTCTGGTAATAAATGGAGTTCAGTTGTGTAACTCTGACCTTGTGTATAATTTTCAAAGATAAGTTTTGGGGAAACAAATGGGTTAGTTGTTATAGAAATATCGTAAGGCTTGACAGAAAATAACATGGCAGAAAATTATGACAGAAATAGCAGAAAGCCACTGTGAGGCTCTGCAGTATCTAAATTACCTTTTTATATCCCAGGATTGATAGTTCTACAATTATTCTCTAAGTTTCCAAACTTCATTTCCCTTGGGTCTTCCACTGCTATTCTATTTTCTATTTTCCTGCAAGGACTCCACTTAAGTCTATAGTTCTTTTAATAATTTTTTTAAAAACTTTCAAAATATTTAGTCTATTCCTTAAGCTATTTTCTACTAAAAATAAATATTTTGTACGAAGAAATTTTTCAGTGTTTCCCAATCTCATTTCATTGTGGATAGTAATGCTCAGGAGAGATTCAAGAGAGTAGCATGATCTGCTGCAGGTAATGAAGCACAGACCTGTGAGCACTGGCAATAGGTAGTGGGAAGGAAGTGGCAGAAGACAGAGGTACTGAGGGCTGTGAAGGAGGCAGGTGAGGACAGACACTCCTCCTGACTCTCATGGTGAGTCACAGGCCAGTCTCCATGGCCTGATCCTGGTCTCCTGTTGTCCTTTTAGAGCAGCAACAGCCCCATAGCAAAAGCTGACATACACTCCAGCGTGTTTGTGGGGAAAAAGCACAGTGCTCAGAGAAAAAACCACAGGGCAGTGCATCTCAAAGCAATGCCAGAGTGGTACCATCACCAGCACTGAGGTTTGTGAGAAATCAAACACTAACAAGAGAATAAGCAAATGCATTAAGGAGTGCACATGCTTTTCTGTGCCCTGTCCTACACAGCGCTGTGCTGGTACAGAACCATCCAATCCTACTGAGCACCTGCTGCTGATTCTTGAATGCTGATTGATACTTTGGGATATTAAGATATGTTCCTATTGTTAGGAGTGCTTGTTGACTGTGCAGAGGTGAGGAGATTTTCTCCATGCTGAAGGTAAGGCCACTTATTCCTGTCTGCAAATTTTGGGAGTTTTTTCCCTCCCCTGATGTTGTGAACAAGGCCTCTTGGCCATCTTGCAACCACTGTTTTCAGTGCTCTGGCCATGTCTTGCCCCAGGAGCATTCTGATAATGTAGAATATCTCCTACGCATGTTATCATTGCCCTGCTCAGTCTCCTTTATTGCAGAACCATTATATCTGCAGGTCGTTGTGGCATGGCTCTTCATGAACTGCACTTAGCTGTGTGTGGCATTAGGGGAACAAACCTGCAGCTTGTGTGACC
Organism: Toxostoma redivivum; assembly: GCA_013397375.1. NCBI lineage: Eukaryota > Metazoa > Chordata > Aves > Passeriformes > Mimidae > Toxostoma > Toxostoma redivivum. Next base: position 481,587 of record VXBI01009233.1, on the reverse strand, counting down.
TGCTGTGACTACAGTGGTCTTCAGCTGAAAATCTCTGAGTGCAGCCAATTCTGCTGAGGTTGCTAAAAAGAGAAAACAGAGTTTGCTGTTGGGGGGCCATGGGGTGGAATTGTGCACAACAGGGAGTAAAATGCTTTGACCCCAGGAGCCTCTCTGACAGCCCTGTGCTTATTCTCCTGATGGCTACAGTCTCACTCTTTTCCTCTCTCCATTCCTTCCCTTCCTGACTCCTTTTGTGCTGCTGGCTTTTTTTTTTAATTTTTTTTTTTCTAGGACTTGCAGTAACTCAAAGGATGACTTAAGTTCTGTTGTGTGGCACCATGAATTCAAATTGGAGTTTTTTTACTGAGGGGCTCTGTGTGTAGCAGTTTTTATGTTGTGCTATGCAGTTTGTTCTCTGGGTGTAATTGCTGTCTTCAAACACAAGTGGCATGACTGTAGGTCCCCCTGCCCACTTTGGGCCCTGTTGCCTGACTGGAGTGAGAATTAGCAATGCATTTTGTTAGTATGGCAGGGGGACCTGATACCCAGACAACTTCACAGTATCAAGAGAAGAGGTGTGTGATTGCTCAGTACAGCCCTATTGAGAAGACAACTTTGCTGAGCTTTATCTGAAAAAATGAAAGCTCAGGATTCTCCTAATGGCAGCAAGTATCTCTCCTGGCTTTCTCCCAGGGGGGAAGATGACCCCAGGACACTGCAGGCAGATCTGCACAGGGAACTTGCCAGTGGCCCTTTAGAAATGATTGCTGAGCTAGGAGGCAGCACCTTTTCTGCTGACACCAAGGGCAGCAGCAAATGAAAGGGTGGGACAACTGCTGGAAGAAGGTAACCCTGCAGCAACGGGGCAGAGGCTTACCAGCATTTCCACTCCATCTCCTGCCTTTTCTATCACTTTCTGCCCGTCCTTGAAAAAGTTACACAGGGACATGTTACCAACAGAGCATCCTTGGGAGGTGAGGGAAGATTGTGTTACGCTGGAAAGTATTAACAGTTGCATCAATCACAAGCCTGGTCAAAGCAAATAGATGTCCTACTCACCCTTTATCTAGGCTGAATAGAAGATACAATTAAATGGCTCTCATACAGCAATAGCAGGGACAGCAAAAGCCACTATCCAAAGTCGGAGCAGAAGTGTGTGGGCTGAAGCACCATAACCCTCAGCAGAAGAGACACAGGGAGAGAGGTGAGCTGGGGCTGGCTTGGAAAGGAACAGGTGAGAGCATGGAAAGCATGGGAGAAAGGGACACATGGAACCTCCAGGAAAGAGCAGAGGCAATGCTCCTGTGTCCCAGGGCTGCCAAGCAGGTTGGTTTAGAAATTCTAACCTGACAAATTGCCTCTGTCTGTGTCAGGAGAATAGGTTTAGACTGAAGAAATAACCTTTTAATAGAACTCATTTAACTTTTTGGGAGGGTGAAAAGCCCAGAAGATTATAGGGTAATTTGGGGCCAAACAGATCTTATTAAGCTGATCCAACTGGGGAAAAAATATTATCAAATGTGCTAGAGAGGTGGGATTCACCACATGTGAATAGTGCAATGAATGGATCTGTACCTGAAGGAATGGCCTAAATTGTCCTTAAGACACTAGAGAGAAATGGGCAGTTTTAGGGAAAGCTTCATCTCTTCCTGAAGAAGGTGTCTAAAACTGGTCAGATGAATTGGGCTTAGAACTGCCTGCTTCTGTCTATTGACATTCACAAGAGTCTAGACATCAAGCTGAGATAGAGATATCCACACTATATATGTCTAAAGTTAGGTAAGATGAATCCCATCCAATAAGTCTCTGCGCGTCTACCTGCAGGCAAGGAAAGGAATGTGAATAGTGATGGATGAGAGGAGCATTGAATTTCCTGCAAACATTCATCCACTGTTTCAGTGACTGGGCTTCAGCTGCATTCTCATGTATTTGTGCTTTCCATTAATGCTGCATGACAGTACAAATGCCAGTGGAGGTGAGTTTCATGCTTGCACACACAAAACTTGTGGGAAGAAGATTGTCAATTTTGTCTCGCGGCTTTTTGCACCAAAACTGATGGCCATATTTACATTCAGCCAGGCTATCTACACAAACTGCCCTGAACTTCTGACCTCTTTAGGCACAGTGAAAGATAACAAAGATGAAGGCTGTATATTTTCTTTGACAGAATTATGAAGGCCAGGACATAAGTCATTTAAGCAGAAAGGATTGAACAGGCCACAGGGTGTATTGGCTGCTGCGGAGAAGAGCATTCAGACTCGTTCTGTCAGAGAGCTGGTGGATGCTGCTGATGGAAACAGAGCTATAATCTGCATAGGAAGAAAAGCAAGATACTTCCTTGTTGGAACTGGTGTGTGAGCCAGGGCCAAGTCACCCTCCTAATTCTTCCTGTCATTTCTGAAAGATTTATTTCCCAATGCCTCTGCTGGAGAAATGGGCTCCGTATCCCAGGTCTCACCTTGTCCATGAATGTATCAGGAGCCATCCCAGGGGTCAAATTCTTTTCCTGCTCACAATCCAGGCAAGCCCATCATCTTTTAGGGTCTCACAGGAACATTAATAAGAAGAAAATATGACCACCATTGTGTTATTCTGTTTTAACTTTTATGGGTGACCAAAGTGTTCTTTTCAATGTAGTTTAGGCATACTTTCTATGAAGCAGAAAAATGTTTAGCCACTTCTCAGCTGCTAGTAACATTTCAAACCCTACCATCAGCTACCTGTACGTAATGGATTTTCTTTAAATAACTCTTGGCAAATGCTTGACATCTGTTTTCTCTAATTAATTCTAGCAGTCATCATACTTCACTGCATATGTTGAAAGCTTTCAAGGATGATAAGAGCTACCTACAGCATTTCAATCATGGGAGCTTGTATTGTAAACACTTCTCCATGAAAGCTCCAGCATAGTTCATTCTGAAATGTCAGTGAGAGAAAACCAAGATGAAACACCTGCTGAATGTGAAAATAATTACCACATAAGTTAGGGAGAAGCATTTCAGAATTCTGGCTTTTGATTGTCTTGCAATTATATTCTGGATTAAAAGGAGGCAATCACTAGGAATAAGGAGCCTAGACAAGTACTCATTCCTGTGGAACCATGAAACAAAAAAGTTCTACCCTAAAGTAAATTCAAAGCAAAAAGTAGTTACTGATGGATGAGCACAAGGGAATTAGAAGGCAATAATTTAATTCCTGTGTATTTAGAATAATATTATTCTTATGTATTCCTGAGCCTGCCCCCCACTGCCACCTCCCAAAATGCCCTATGGCCATCATACCCAGAGATGAGGACCTGCTCCAGAAAAACAAGTGCCAAAGAGTGTGCCTGGGTCGGTGCAGACCCATCCCTGCTCCGATTTCTGCACAGTGGTTTTGGTTGTTGTTCCCTTTTTCCCACCCACATACCTGTCTGCCATTTGCCATTGTGCTCTTGCAGCCTGGAGGTTTTCAGTGACCTGGGATTGACAGCAAACTGCAGGCTCTGCCAGAGGCAACAATAATCACTCTAACTGACAAAACAACACCAAAATCAGCATTCATAAACAGATCTGGTGCTGTTCTCTGCAGGAGTATACCCTTCAACATCACCTTTTGCTTGTCTCTAATCACCCCTCACATGTTTTGTAAACAGAACAACAGAGACCACTTAGATAACATGTTAATGAGTAAAAGAGCTTGCTGACATCCTTTTGGGGAAAAATGTCCAAGTGCTGCGTAAACCTTATGAACTGCAAGCAATTGGAAATTCTCCTTACACATCATGCTTGGAACCACACCAGTCACCTGGCAGTGCCCCACAGTTCCCCCAGACCCCACCACTGCCAGCAGCAGGACTGGGGTGAGGCAGCGAGGGGCTGCATGAGCTCTGGGGGAGGTGAGCAGGGAGGAGAAACAACAAGAAAAGTCCCAGCTCCCCACTCTGTGCCAGCCCATGGCACAGCACTGCCTTGCTGCCCAGGCAGACTCTGAGGTGGCATTTAGTGCCCTGCTCAGCACAGCATTTGCAGCTGCTGAGCTGTGGTGCAAAAACCCTCCTCTGTCACTCCTTCAGACCCTCATGCCTTTGTTGGTGAGTCGTAACTCAGTGCTCTGCAAGTGGTGTACCACAGGCTTTGTGCTTTGCTTTGGGGTTTCTGGTATTCTGTGGTATATCTTAGGTATGCTGAAGTCAGAGCTGGAAATCAGCATGAGGGAAAGGCACAAGTTGTTAATACTTGTTGGTTTTTCCCCTTGCAAAGTGCTTATAGTGGCCATTTCCATTTTAACACATTGCAAAGTGTCTTCTCAATGTTAAGTGTCCAATAATGGCAACAAAACCCAGCGCAGATAACGTGTTACAAGGATACACAGTAAATCAGACAATTTAATGAATTCATAACCTTTCATTTTATTTCCTTCCTGTGAGATAATTTTAGCCAGTGTCAATGGGATTTGTAGGAAGGGGGAATGAATAGTGATCCTACTCCAACCAATAAAACAAAATCCTAATTTTCTGTCTTTTATCTTTTCCCATTCTTTCGTGCGCCTCTTTGGCCTTGTCAAAACATATCGTTCAGTTAGAGACTAAAAATATTTTCCCATCGATTGGGGTTATTGATTTTTTTTAATCTGTACTTTGGCTTAGAGAGCTCGGGTGAAGGGTGAAAGTTCACTGGCTTAGTCCGCTGTTTTATCTGGACAGCAGAAGAATGTATTGGCAGCAGATTTGATTTACCTTGTTGGTCAGCTGTAGTCACTCCAAGCTCTGCAGACAAGCAGCAAGCATATTTTGCTGTCTATTTTATTGTACACTGAACTTCTTGAAGGTCCAACCTCTCTATTGATTTATCTCTCAATTTCCAGTGGCCTATGTTTCCATTCTTATTAACATAAATGTATCAGAAATCAGATTCCCTCTCAAAGATATATTGATCATTTATGAGGTTTGAAAAAAGTCTGACATATAGGCCATGTATTTCAATCATTCAGGGTCCACAAGACTGATACATACTGTGTAAAAAACAAATGGAGAAAAAAGTAGAAAAATGGTGTATATCATGGTGCTGTTATAGAATATACTTGGATATATTTGGTGTTGATATTGAAAATCATTTTCGTACTAAAAAAAATTGATTGTTGTGAACAAATTTTTGTCTAAATGCTCAAGGGTCCTGGTTGAATTCCTGCTAACTTATTTCTGAACAAATTTTAAATAAACTATTATAAAATCTGATTTTATTGAGAAAAATAAATTGTACCACATAGTGAAAAATATTAATATTTTTTCTATTCTTCCTGTAGATTGAATAGGTTAAGCCTTTTTTTTGACAAAACTTGCTAGCTTAAAGCTTTCTATATAATACCTGTTACATAGGTAGTTTGTATGGTAGTTTGTATATAAATATATAAAGGGAAAAGTTCTTGTTCTAGAGAATTATTTTTGGAAGATGTCATTAGACAAGTCCTTGTACCTACCCAGAATCTCTAAATCACAGTGAGTCCTGCTCTTCCAGATACTGGGAAGGTCTTGTGAGCAGAGCCAAAGAGAAAACAGAGGTGGGAAGGGAAAATGTGAGGGAATAATTCTTCTCTGAAGAAAAGCTTTTCCTATACTTGTAGAAAGTATGTCTGACTAGAGTTATTAAACCACAGTTTTCAGGCAAATCTGGAATGCTGCAACTGCAGACACCAAGTGGGGACATTCAGCAGGCTCCCTGCATACTCTCTGCACTAATGAGTGCTGCAAAGAGGTACATAGATTCAAATACAATTTTGATGATTTCTAGATTTCTTGGAAAAATTCAAATTCATTAGGTATATAAAATATTCATAAGGTAACTCTAAGTAACTGCAATACCAATCTGTCCTTGGAGGTCACCAGGTTTGTTGTCCCTTCTAAACACTTGTTTTTAAAGGCAGAAATAATCCTTTGGTCCAGGATTGACTTGACCACAACTACCTGAAGCACTTTCTACAGCTCTGAGTGCCCTTTCCCTGACCATCCCCATTGCCCCTCCAACAACCTCTGGATATCATTGCTCAGCAGCTGTGGACAATGTTTCTGCATATACCAACTTAATTGGAGGGTTTCATTCTCCATTTGAAGTGAATCTCTGTAACAGGTCAGAAGTCTTAGGACTTCTGGGACAAATCCTTTAAGGGCCAAATGGTGTTTGTTTTGCTGTTTCTCTAGTAGCAGCCTCTCTCTTTCAGTTTGCCAGGTGCTTTTAGCATGCCTGCCAGAGGAGGGACAGGGAAGAAAAAGGAAAGCTTCCCTTTGCTGTAGGCAGCAAGCATGTGCAGGTACAGGACTAATTCATGTGAAAGTTTATTTTGCTACAGCCCATTGTGGGGATAGGGAGAAGTGAAGAAGGGTATTTTCCTCTCCCCAGCCATTACCTTCTCAGAAGCAGTGGAGCAAAAGGAGCTTTCCAGGAAGGATTTGAATAAAGATTACTGTGACCTTGTGGATGACAAGTAAATGCTCATGCAGTGAGCAATGTCAGTTCTCCATCTTCTTTGTGGCTGGATACATCCTGGAGGGCTCTCTCAGACAAAATGCATTTCCCATCACAAGCCAGCTTCCTGCATTCTGGATGGTTTCTTGCTCTGGCAGCAAATGCTCCAAATCTGTGGTGTCAGTTTTATTTTAGGTTTTACTTTTGCCAACAATACTGTGTTCTTGAATTTGACTTTGCTCCACATTCTAAACAAATATGCAGATGGCCTTTTCCTACTCTGTCTCCCCTTGGACTTCCAAGAGCAGAGGGATGCCTGAATATTGTCCTGCCTTATTCCTGTCCCATTCTCTGCATGACACATCACACGACAGTTGGAACCACAGACTGGACTTCCTTCCCTGCCATGTGCATTTCTATGTGCTTACTTTCCGACTAGTTGTTTTCTGGTGAGTTATGTCGCTGATTTGTTGTTTTCTTTTGTTTTCTTTTGTTTTCTTTTTTGTCTTGCATGCAAAGGGAACAGCTGGAAAAGGCATTTCTTCTATGAGTAGAAGAATTGTATCAATATTGCATAATCTATCTCCATTTTCAGTAAGTCTTCATTAGATAGCCATACAGGGATCCCCAGGTGACATATAATAAAGCCCCTTTCCATGACAGAAACATACCCATTAACAAATTTTACATTTTCCTTTCTTCCGTTGCTCACCACAGAAGCAATTTCAGTAAGAGCCTTATTAAGTCTTTGCAGGACAGGAACATACACTGTCAAAGGAAGTACTGTCAAGACTAAAGGAATGAGTTACTGGGCATTTTATGGCTCTGAAAATTACTTTAAAAAATCCAAGTAACTGTATGCAATGGACACTATTCTATTTAGCAGTTTGTGCCCCTAAATTTGAATCTCTTTGTTACCTAGAGTAGATAAGATAGAGCAATGATTGTTCAAACATACTGTATCAGAGACCTTTGCACAGAGTACTGCCACTGCAAAACCAATCAGTACCTGCAAAAGCTGTTTGCTTTGCCTAGGAAACCACAGGAGCTGGACATGGAGACTCAGACCAGGCCAGACAATACGACTGCCTGGTACCTCAGAAGATAGTGTATTCCATTATTGTACTATATGATCCTAAATACTGTCATAAACTGCTAACATACTAATGTGTTCATAGTCTATTGATTGATACCGGGAATAATATTCTGGGTTAGTCTAATTCATTGGTAATACTGCATATAAGCAGAATTTTTTCAAGCACGTGGCATGTAGGAAAAGGGATTCCACACATGCTTTATCTTATCATTGCAGCATTAATGTTACAGTTTCTTTTATAGTGTACTAAAAATAATTTTATTTATAAATCTCCTTACTCTCTTCAAGCATTTGGGACACCCTACAAAATTCCAGAAATAATTTAAAATGCATTAAAAATTATATTAAAGAGCCACAGCCTGAAAGTTTTAATAAAAAGCTGATCAAGGGTGTCAAGGGCCAAGAGATGTTATTCATCAATAAAAATAAAACTGCATACAGAGTTAAAATGTTTTGAATATTTTTAAGACAAGGAGACAGAGATTGAGGGATACCTGGAAAAGAAGGGGCATATTGGGCTCCCCTAATGAAATGCTTTGACTGGAAGAGGGGCAGCAGGGTGGGCTGCAGGCTGCATCTGCCTGGGGGTCCTCACTGTTGCTGTGGTACGATGCAACTTGCACTGGGGGGGTTCTTTGGGGCTCTAATTCTCCTCTTCCCACCTGGGCTGGTGCAGAAGCATGTGTGCTGCTTCCACAGGGCTGAGCTTGCCAGGGCCCAGTGCCATGGACTTTTGCCCTGGTCAGTGTCCCCTTGGCAGCAAGGACAGCTGGGACACAAGGCAGGACAGAGGCAGGAGTGCCCTTCTGCCAGCAGGGTGCCCGTGGAGGTGGTTCCTGGATGTGTGGTTTGCCAGGGAGGAAGAGCTGGCACTGGGGCAGGGTTTGAAGTGCTCCAGGTGTGAGAGGTGCAGGATGGTCTGTTGTTACCATCAGTGGGACAGCCCCAGGCTGGAGCAGACCCTGGGGAGCCAGGCAGGTGCAGCAGGGAGCCTGTAAGCAGAGCATGTGCTGTACTATGCACAACCTGCGAGCAGCAGAGAGAGCTGCTGGAAAGTGCCCCAAACGGAAACCACAGCCACTGAGCCTTAAGGCCCTGAGAGCACACACTGCTGCTGTCCTTCCCAACCCACTGCTCACCGTGTAGCCTGCAAAAACCAGGCACAAGGAGTATCTTTTGGAAAGCTATGCCTTCCTAAGCATAGCTGCTGTAGTGAGACATTAATAAACTAAACACTGTTTCTCTGGAGACATTAGATTGCACTTGATGATCTAACAGGTCTTTTCCAGCCTAAATGATTCTGTGATTGGAAGGAGAAATCTGTTGGGTTTTTGACTGCTTGAAGCTGCTTGCAGAGCTACCCACACCAAGTGCATTCTGACTTACAGTTAGCCTTCAGAGCCTGGGAATGCCTCAGCCACATATTCAACACACATTCATATACAATGGCTTTCTGAAAGAAAACATTCCTTCCACACAGCAAAGCATGAGCAAGTAAATGTGAGCAGTGACTACATGATATCAGCACCCAGACATTATTGATACATATTCTTAATTTTTAGATTGAGAATAGCTTTTAGGCACTCACTAAAATATACCACAGAAGGAGTAACTGGTTACACAAGAACTGCAAATGTCTTTCCAGATCACATTTTATGAGCATAATTAGATATCACTGGGTTTACCATGTATTTTAGCATCTAAGATAGTCTACCGTCAGCAGCATGAGAACGCTGTTAAAAATAAAAGATTTTTCCTAGGAGAATGGGCATGTGCAGCAGGGGTTTGAAGTGTTGCATGCTGTCAGTCAAAATTTGCTAGCAATGTCGTTGAAGGTCAGAGTCCCAATATCTCTGCAATCAAAGCTGACAATGACACATTCACTAGATAGATATAAGGAAGGCACTTTTCCACTAACTGTCTTAAAGTAATAAGTGAAAAATTAAAACTTTGCTTTTAAATATACTGCAGATATTGTAGCACAGGAGGCTTGGAATTCTTTTGCTGAAAGAAAATAGCAACGATAAAATAGAAAATGAAGAAATAGCACCTGTCATTTTAACCAGCTGTGGCATACTGTTTTCCAGTGTTTTCTAAAGGTTCACAGCTGTGGAATCAGACCAGTGGAAAAACAATAATGACTAGAGTTGCAGAAGGGAAGCTAAAGTAACAGGGGCACTACAGGCAACAAAAGAGGCTCAAATGAAAATAACCTAAGTTCCATTTTAATCTACCGATGCAAAATCAGAGATTCTCTTTTGTTTCTTCAGTTCACTTTGCATTTATGCTAAGGTGTTGGTTGGCAGCACATTGCATTTTAGAATCAAATTTCCAATCTTTTCTACTTCCTATGTATTGGTTCAACTCAATCAGCAGGCAGAAAGTCAAAAGGGTTCCCATTTCACTGCATCACTTCCTAATGCAGCTCATATATACTTCAGCTGTATGTACCATGTATGTACCATGATACCATGGGGCTATTGGAAGAAAAATCTGGGGAGTGAAGCCCAATATTTGACTCTCTCCACCCCAACACTAATCCTAACCCTCACCCTAAACCTAGCCCTACCCCAAACCCAAATCCAATACCATGGCTGGTCCAGATCAGAAAGCTGCAGGAGTAGCAATACTGGGGCCTTGCTGGGAATGATTTTGACATTCTTTTTCCATCCCCAATGTTCTTGGAACTGTAGGATGTTAGACTCTCAAAAATCCCAGACACAGAATGATGATGAACCTGCCCAAAAGCACATATTACTGGGAAGAGACTTGTGCTCAGAGCAACCATGTCACACAATGCAAGAAACTGTTAAATGTTAATAACATTCAAGCACTATCATCTGTGTAGATAGAAGATTCCATTACCAATTCCCAGACAAGCCAGTTCTCAAAGGGAAGTTTTGACTTGCAATGATATTTAAAACAAATGACTGCTGCAGATGTTCAACCAGACATCCTGAAAAGAAAATCTGAAATGCCTGCCTCCAAGAAAATACTTGGAAAAACACAATTTCCCTTCAAATCCAAGTCCCAATTGAAACATTTTCTATTAGTTGAAACAATAGCATTGAACTGTCATACCGAGAGCATGAGAAAACAATGGAGAAATTCAGTATCATGGGATGGAAGTTTCATCACGAAAGATACAGAAACCAGGGTTATTCACAGAAAACTGGCTCATTTTATATTCTCATAGCTGTGAAACCAGTACCTGCCTAGGAACTTTTTTTACTAGATTTCTACTAGATAGGAGAAAGTCATCTAGATAGAAGAACCAACAAAGGTTTCCTGTCCCAGGAATACTACCTCAGAAATGCCAGGAAGTCCCAGGAATAACTTGAACAGTGGAAGTTTGAGTTATTTCACTACCCTGTCACATTTCATGGCCCTTTTCTGTAGTTCTTAGCCTGTTCATCCTTAGGAATACTTGGATGGGTTTGATGGTTTCCATCCATGTGCCTTGACCCTTCAGAAACTTCAGGGGTTCTTTCTAATTTTGGATGAGGCCAAGAGGGGCTTTTTTCCACTTCTTATACCCTATTCTATGACATCCTTTCCCTAAATCTGTCTCAGAATTCTCAGTACAGACACTTAGTTGGAGCAATGTATAAAGCCAGCTCATAATTTTAAATTTTTTTCCCCAGTTACTGTAATGATGACCTGCAGCACTTGGGTTCAAATCCTGCTGGCCAGGAATATAACATTCATTTCTCATCAAGACAAAATAGGAACATTGTTGAATAAGTAGTTGTATTATAAGCACAAGAATCTCACAGCTGATTTAATAAAATTGAATTCCTGGTAGAGGAGGGAAGCATTCACAAGGGAAGGAAGAAAATAGAGCAAATATCTTGTAATAGTGAGTTTCACACATCCAGCGTGGGAGTTTGGCAACCAAACAGACGTTTTGAAGAGATAAATGGTAATATAAATCACCTGGCAATTTATTATGAAGTGATTATATATATTTCAGTAGATGTCACACAATATAACTGCATTAATTAAAATTGAATTAATATACGGCATCTTGCCATATGTAGCAATATATCAAAGCACAATTTGCAATATGAGTTCTGCCCTCACTGTAGGGCTCTCAGGGCACTCCCTACTTCAGAAATGGTTGTTTGCTTAAGCCTCTCTTGGTTTATTTTTCAGCTGCCATTAATTTTGGAAGAACCATTATGGTTTTTTTTTTAAAAAGACAAAACCAATAAACACTGTGAGCATTACACTAAAAAGCATTTTGATTTTTGTTCACAAGATTGATACAACTACTACTACTACTACTACTACTACAGTGTAGATTTAGTTTTGCAGGCAAGGTCAAATATTAGGTAGAAATGCTTCTTATGGGACAGCGTATGCAACTTGTTTTAATTCAAGTGAAAGTTGTCTCCTTCCACCAACAGAGTGGGTGGAGGTTGCAAATACCTTCTCACTTTCAGTGCTATTCACACTGAGAAGGAAAAATGTCCTAAAAAATAATGAGCTGTGTTGAAAGAATGTGAGCCTCTTAAAATGAATTCATATGGGGAATCTTTTTGTGTGCTTTCCTATTTCTAACCCCCTTAGGGTTGAAGTCCTCCAGTTCTCCATCTTCAGCAAAAGGGAAGAAACAGAGGAGAAGGAAGGATGCATTAAATAATAAAACAATGAAATACCCAAGAAGAATTGTACCAATTATTCTGTTTGGATGAAACCTTGTGGCAGCACTGCTGGATCTGTGACCACAGGAAGGAACATGGAAGGAGTAACTTCTCATCATCAACAAAGAAGTTCATTAGAACCAGGAAAATAGTGTGATCCCCTAAGCTGCTTTATCTCTCTCCCTAATTCACTGTGAAATTCTGCTAGAACTCTTCTTTGATGGTGAGAAGTTAAGCACTCTGTGCTTCACCTGCTGATAAGTATTCAGGATCAACTTTTGAAATCAGTGTGAGCACTCTTCTTTGCCATGATGCCTGCTTTTATAAATACTACTTTCCTCATTGCCCTTAAAACTTCTGCCAGGCTTCTGGAACAGAAAACTTCTGTTCTTCAGTGAATACAGACATTTCTTCTTAGGAAAATGTGAGCTGCATTCTCATGCATCTGGAGGCTCAGTTTGGCTTTTAGCCTAGGGATGAATTTATTTGTAGATGATTTTAGAAATAAGTTCCTCTGACTGATTTTCTTTACAGCAAAGACAAGCTCCCTAATCCAAGCAACCTAATTAGCATGCTATGTAACAGCCATAATAATCAGCACGGCTTCTTTGTGCTTATAAAATGAATGTTTACATTGCTATATAGGATTTGCAGTGAGGTAGTGTGTGAAGAGTCTCCTACTGTGCTTGGCACTGTAAAATTCACTTTGCAAAAGAGGGAGCTTCTCCCAAAGAATTTAAGGCTTCAGCAGGTGTCTTGTTCACTTTTTGTTAGGTGACCTAAAGCCTTTAAGGCCTGGCCTATACACAAAGGCACGGAAAGTGTTGTTTGATACTGATTTGATTAAATTGGAGCAACTTTTCCATGAGAGTGTTCATACATTGGTTTAATTTGTGTTGATGAATTTACAAGCATGAACTAAATTTGCATAATCAGTCTTAGTCTGACATAAAAGAGAACAAGCACTAAAATTGCACCAGTTAGCTAAATGGATATAAATTAACCCTGAAGCCCTCTCTGGGCAGATGGAAGCTTCAGAAATACTATACAGCAGCAGAGAAAAGCATCCAACCAGAGCAATTCTATTTATTATTAAGGATTAACAATATAAGATTAAAAAGATGCAAAACCAATTCAAAAGTATTCCAAAGTTAGTCTGCATTGAAAAATGACCTATTTGGAAAGGCACACTTTCAAATGCAGCCAGCTCAGACTCAGCCTGTGGCAGGAGTTCCAGAGAGCTGGTAAAGGCTGTTCCCCACGTGCCTGCTCCTCCTGCTCATCCTGGCAGAGAGCTGGTCCCACCCTGACCCCCCTGGCACCTCAGTGCCTCCCCAGGACAGAGGGATGCAGAGAGTGAGACTGTTCTCTGTCCTGGCCACAGACAGAATCACTCATCTCAGATGTCATGCAGCAGCAGCAGAGTTCTGATCAGGTGCGTGCCCAAATGTTTGAACTTGACATTTAGTAGAGACTCATCCACTCCACACAGCTTTTACGGTAATTAAAAATCTGAATCAAATCATACTAATTTCACCAGCAAGTCCCAAAGGAACAGCATAAAGTAACAGCAGGACAAAAGCTGAGAAAGGGACTATTACAGTATTTAGATGATAGGGAAAGATGTAAATTGCAAATAATGAAGGAGAAGTACTCCAGAGATCTATAATCTCTGTATGAAGATCAACAACAGGCTTTTGAAATGCTAAAAAATTGCATCCATGACAAGGCAATATGACTGTGGGAGAGGAAATATAGTGACAAATAGTTTGTCAGAAAGGTAAGAAGCATTTGATCATCTCTCCAGCTGGGGCAGTGGTTATTTTTTTATTATTGTGATTTTCAAGGCTCTGGATAAAGCTGGACAACTGCTACAAAAAAAGAGTAGTTTGACAACAGTTCAAATTAAGAAAGAAGTTAATTTTTTCTGGATCATGCATTTTATCTGAATAGTCATCTGAATTGCTTATGGGATATTTTCTTTTTGTGTTAAGGAAAATAATTGTTGATAATCACATGGATACACTTGTTTTGAGTATTTGTATAACCACTCACCCTCTCACCCCACCCTTATGCTGAGTATTTTCAGACATCTGATCAGAGATCAAGAAGGATATTCTATTTTAGACCAAATAGACACCGTTAATACGTTAGAAAACAACGAATACTCAATGTTTAGTCAAAAAGATCGAATGTAGACTAAAATAACTGGCACAGTTGTCAAAACAGTGTTCAATGCTGGCTGACAAACAGAAACAGAGCAAATAAAGCTACCCTATCATTTGCTATGAAGCTTGTGCCCTCTAATTTCTCAAGCCAATTCAAACCAACAACTTCCATATCAAATGTGTCTGATGGACAGCCTCAGAGCTGAGGTAATGTGATTTATTATCTGTCAAATACTGCACATTTGCTGTGAACATTATGGATTTTAATTTTTTTTAAATTAATGTACTTCAAATATATTCTATTAAGAATCTCTGAAACAGTTTTCTTTATTCACAGAAAAAAAAATCATATGTCGGTGTGGGCTGTTAAGATGGACTTTATAGTGCCTCAGTTTTCAGAAGGTGCAAAACTCCTGCTGAGGGCACCAGCTTGGCTCCCTTGGTACATCAGCACCCTCCAGTAGTCTAATGGCACCACCTTCAACAATGAATGCAAAAAATACCATGATTTATGTGCATGAGGAACTGCATTCAGACACTATTTATAAGCCATCAACCTGTCATGGAAGCAGCTGACTTCTACATTTTGCTGATTTGGTAGGCACATCCTGATGGTAGTCCTGAAACCTCTTGGTCATCTTCAATGATACTTAAGAAAAAGCCACAAGATGTTAACACTGGATGAGTACCAGCTTCCTGTGGGCAAATGTATTTCATCAATACTGCACAAGACACATGTTCATAGGTGGGATTCCCAGCTGGTTGACATTTGTTCTCTTCTATAAACTCCCAAAGCAGAGAAGTTGTTTCACCTTAAGGGAAGGACAAGCCCTTCTTTCCATCCATGTGCTTTACATTTCATTTTCCATGCCTGTTTACTTTTCCCTCTTTACATTCTTGCCTTTTCTGCAAGTGTGTACTTTGGTGTGGGCAGGATCATCACCTCCCTTTCAGGAGACAAAACATAATCTGCCATCAGCATCTTCGAGGAGTACCTGTGTCTGTGTATCACAATCATTTACTCCATGGCTTGGCTGGATCTCTCATCTCTGATGGATTTTCCCTTTCCTTCAGCTATCTGCCACAATAGCTTGGAAAACATTGCTATTCAGGCAGTCAGACTGAAGGTATGAAGCTTATTTTACAATCGAACTTGCTTTTGCTGAATATTCTGAGCACTTTCTTCCATCTGAGAGAGTTCATGATCTCTGCTCCCTAACTGTTGACATTTATCTGCCCTTTCTTTCATTCCCAGCTCTCTTTCTGTCATTATGATTCTGATTCCAGAATGACCTATTACCATTTGTCTTTTATTCCTGCACACTTTGGGAATGACACCTTTTATGTTGGTATCTGGATACTTTTTACATTCCTCTCAAATTTTACTCAACTTAGGCAGTTCTTTGTGTGGAGTAGCAAGTCAGTAGTGCAATTCCCTCTGCCTCCCCTCACTGCCTCCTCAATAACCAAGGGTGTGCAATCCCCTGCTCCTTCCTGGGCCTGTCAAAGGAGAGCATCAATCAGATGCCAATGAAGGAGAGCATCAATCAGATGCCAATTTTGCAGTGGGTTGAGATCAGGCCTCACATCTCTCTCTGTGGGCTGGGGGTAAATCTCGGCCCCATGGAGGTGTACACAGGAGCATTCTGCAATGGTAAAAGCTGGGACCATCATTCTGGCTATAGACAGTGCCAAAATAATGAGTCCTGCCTTCTCTGGTCTTTTAGAAAGGGGACCAAAGGAGAATCTGTCCTCTTCTTACACTCTTACCTCCACAGAAATATCTAAGGTAGTTTTAAAGAGAGCTGGGGAGCAGGGGTCAATGCCAATCACAGCTGCACACCATGGAGTCACTGGTGGAAAAAGGAAGAGTCCTTTCATTTAAGTACAAATTTTAAACTATGGCTGCAGCAAATGAAGGATGAAAATGCATTAGGTAAGGTTAACAAGTTTGCTTGACTCAGCTAATCAATAACTAAGTAAAGACGATTCTCTAACCATGAAGAAAACATATTTATTCACTTGCAAAGGAATGGGGAGGTGCTTTCCATCATGCTCTGTCTACAAAAGTCTTTGGACCTTGTTCATATTAAGCTCATATTATACATGAGTTTATATTAAGCTGCACATGGATAATCTCAGTGGTCTAACTGATGACAGCATTCTCAATGCTTAGTTAAAACGGAGCAGGTATGTCTAAGAGCAAATGAGTTAAACTGCACAGAGCACACTTCTGTAACTCTTCTTGGGCTGTTTTTTCTGCACAGCTCATTAGCTCTCCAGCACTGCAAAATGCAGGTATTCTTTGCTCCCATTACAGTTTTAATTGAGAGCTTATGATGCAGCACTGTTCTGGAAAAGAATTCAACATCATTCTCCTCATGGCTTCAGGATAGTGGGGTGTTGATTTTTTGCCCTTACAAAATCCATTTCTTTGTACTTAAAAAAAAAAAATGTATTTTTAATACATGACTCTCCAAGAGCTTAATATCCTAATGTGCCTTTTACAGAGGAGGAGAATCAGTCAAAGACTAAGTAATCTGCCTAAGATCACAGAGGAAAGCTGTGGCAGCATCACACTGAGACCTGAGGTCTCCAGAATCCTATTACTGTGCTCTAACCCCAAGACCATCCTGTCTTTCTTAAAAGCTTTACTATTACATTCAAGTATGCAGAGACTCAGATGGAAACAAAACCAGAAGGCATAAACAAACTCAGCATGACAGTGACTGCAAATACACTGAAACAATAGAAAAGCAAACAGATAAATTTATTTCAGTTTGAATTATATCTGGAAAATACATGCTAACATAAATAATTTATATATATTTTCTAACTACTAGTTAATTAGTTAAGGGACTAAACCATTTCTTAAAACACAGGCAAGTGCTCTTCAATACCCTGTGGGGCATAACCCTGCTTTGTGAGAACTTACTATTTTAAATGTGTATTATGTCCATGATCTTATAGGTAAAATCTGCTGGAAATAAGAATAGCCTTTCCCCTTAAAGATATTGTCTCTTTCCCTGTGATAAGTCTGTCCATCATAAAAGAACTGATAAAAGGGCAAAAGTGAAGGTGACTGATCAGAAGGTTCATAGCCAGGCAGCAGAAATAGTTCTGGAAACACATGAAGTTATTTCAACCTTGTCATCAGCACCACAGACAGACACTGCAAAAGCTGACCCCACTCTTCAGAAAGACTCTGGCCACACAAGGGCTCCTGCATGTGGGGGAACTCTGCTGTTCATTTTATGAATAGACAAAAACCCATATGTGAGCTGTTTTCCTATGTTGTGGACACATTATTTTAATTCCACACCTTCCCAAATAATGCCCTTAGGCCACTTTTTCTGTTGGTCAGTCAGCATCAGTCCTCTGAAGTGATTTTATGTCACCTGAAATCCCCACTTAGAGTGGAAGCAGGAGGATGTGTGGAGGACAGCAGGAAGGTAGATAAAAAACAGCTGGAGATAAAAGGGCATAAATAGTAGATAGAAGAGAGCCTTTGGGGAAGGCCACAATACCTCTGCTTGAGTACCTCTGGAAAATTTCCTTCTATTTCCAAATGTCCAGAATAGTGGAAAAAGTCCAGCCAAGGGATTTCACAGTGTAATCAAGTAGTCACCTCAGAATATAATCAGTTAAGAGATTGTTTTATATACACCTGCTATACTACATTATTTATCATGCCTGGAAGGCTCTGCATGACTTGCTATCTTTCATCACAATTCATCCTCTGTGGCAGGTGACTATCATGAAAGAAAGAAGAGAAGATTCTCAGAACAACTCTACCAATCACCACCTACTCGGTCTGGAACTGCAATTGCAGCAGCAGGGTTTGTTACAAAGCTTTGAGCTGGGAACTGCAGTCCCTTTACTCTGCACACTAAAAGCAGCAAGCACAGTTCATGCCTTAAATGTTTCATATTTGAGGCTATCCTTACATTTAGGGAAGGAAAGGAAATTGAATTTTGATCTTCTTCGGATCATAGTAGGAAAGGTATTTTATTTCAGGGAATTATCTTTTTGTGTGACTAATGTTTGTTCATTTGACCGCTCTCTGGAATTGAAGGTAGGGCATTTTGAGATGTTATTGTAGTGCTAAGTGCAATAAAAGCTGCAGTGAAAGTAGCTAAACACCCTGAGGAAAGCAAACACACAGCTAATGACACACAGCAACTGCTGTACTTTGAGGATTTACTGGGACAAACAGTTACAACCAGAAACAGAGTTTATGACATTGAGGAGCCTGATCAGCTTCAAATGTACTTTATTCAGTTACATTTACCTAAAAAAAGCATTTCTGACTCATGAAAGGTTCTTCATCAACTTAACTGGGAACATGGAGGGAAATAAGAATTACTGCCTTGAATAAGGGTTTATTTCTGGGAGTCTGTGATTCAGTGCTTCTGAAAAGACCAAAGCAAATGGTAAATAGTATGTTGATCTGCTTTTTTTTTTTTAACATTGTATTTTACCCTACACTTGTTTCAAGGTTTACCAGGGGTTTGAATTAAAACCATCCAAAGGAAGTCTTGATATTCAAGGCTACCCCTCGGCAAAGAGGAGTTTTGCATTCATTAATATTGCCTTGGGATGAAAGAAGGAACAGGAGAGCCCTGATTGACCTTAGGCATTTATAAAGGTAATCTAATTTGTGCTCGTTTGCTACTTTTTCATTAAAGCCACTCCTGGAATGTTTCTTATCATGGGTTCCCCTTCCCTTGAGAAAAGTTTCAACAAATAGACCAAATCCAGCACAGAGTTGGCCCAGCAACCAACTCAAGTGATGTGGAAGTGCAGACCTGGAGAAATTTACTGCATTTTGACCTGCAGAATTAGGAAGGTAAAATCAGAACCAGGGAAGTCTACAGTCAAAAACATAGCCAGTATATGGCTCACATTACATTCACATGCAAGTGACTACAGCTCATCAAGGACTGACTGAATATATGTTGTTCATGCAGGTCAGCTGCCCATTTCACAGCTGGAACATTTTACGAACCACTGTCCATTTGTGTACACACAGAGAGTAGGGAAGTAAATCTAGTCCTCAATACTGAAGCTTTCTCACACTCACACAGTTGAAGACATAATTTCAGAAACAGGTGATGCCAATGACGAAAAGAAACGTTGCATTTCTCAGAAACATTACTGCTACTTGTCAGGAACATTCTTTTTTCCCTGACTTAAAGTATATTTGTTATACCACAGATTAACTGCATCCATTTAGGGAAGAAATGGCCTTGAATCATTGTTTCATCTTAGGAACCACAGGTGATGTTGTACACAGACTGTTTACAACCTCAGGGTTAGTGAAAATGAAACCAAACTAAGAAAACGCCGACCATTGACCAGAACGAGCCCCGCCAACATTTCCTTCTTTAATCTCTTAACCAAACAATACGACACATGACAGCACAATGGTGAGGATGAGGTTTCACAGCCTGCTGGGAATGCCACTTTTTGGTTAAAAAGAAATAAAATGATGTTTCGCTTATCCAATTTGCATATTGCACATTAAATAAGCCCTGCAAGGTACCATGCTTCAAAATGGACTTATTTTTAAAGAAATGTAGATTAATAATCCTCCTTGCTTAAAAAATGAGCTTCAATATTTGTGCGAATCGTAGAGTGAAAAAAATCAATGTGCTATCGACTGCTGGGGATGATCACATTCATTTTGCCCTTTGTGGTTGGTGAAATCCATGCTGCAATTACAGAGACAGGCTGGCAGCAAAGAGCCTCAGTTGGGCTTTCAGCTCCACATTAATCCAAAACTCACCATTTTAATGCAGATATAGATTGCCACAAGTCAATAGCTGACTACTTGAATTGTGAAGTAGCAGTTCCATGCTATATTGGCAGCACTGGCTGTTACAGTATCTTCAAGTATTTTGAAATTTCAAAGTGTTACTCCATGAAAGTGAAGAGCGTAACGGACACCACATCAGAAGGGGCTGCAGTGTTAATGCTATTATCATCAATGCTAGAATCTAGAATGAAGACATAACACCACAAATAATCTTAAAGTAGATCAAAAGTGGACTTTTCTTAGGATAACATAGGAATATATCCACTCATGTTTTAATGGCCTGATGCATTATCTCATGAAGTATCCTAAGTGTTGAATTTTTATAATATAGTTCCTAATTCTCTCTCATTTACTCTGTTCCAAACACAGATTACTTCAACAGAGTTCACTATGCATTTACAACCCAGCAAGTGAGGTCAGAGTTTGGCTTTGAGTAGCAATTTCCTTTTCAGCAGTCTGTAACCAGGAACTGAATTCTGCAACTAAATCTGTGTGAAAAATAGGGGAAGCCACTAAGCGATCATTGTCTCCTCTGCAGCACAACAGCTGTAGGGTGAACTTGGGACTCTCTTTTACGTACAGTAACTACATTCTAGTATAATTCCATGATACTGACCACTTTCTGCCACATCCCGGTGCCACAGTGAAACATGCACTGACAGATCCACACCATGCTGTTACAGCTGTCATTTATGGTACACAGAGCAAACGCAATCTGAAACCCACGGAGCCTCATGGAAATGCTTCCATTGATTTTACTGAGCTGTGCTTGTTTGGCTGCAGACAACTTCAGCACACAGCAGGCTGTGTGTGCCAGGGCTGGGTCTATGGGGGCAGGCAGGCTGTGTGTGCCAGGGCTGGGTCTGTCTGGGTGCAGGCAGGCTGTGTGTGCCAGGGCTGGGTCTGTCTGGGTGCAGGCAGGCTGTGTGTGCCAGGGCTGGGTCTATGGGAGCAGGCAGGCTGTGTGTGCCATGCCACACTAGAGGCACTGTGCAATTTTAGGCTATTCTTCTCTGTTATTTTCAGAACTGATTAAATATTTGCAAATTTCCCAGCTACACCGTGATGGTGGCATTTAGGGACGTAATCTTTAAGGTTTGATGTTCACACACATAACCATTGTCTGTGTTACAGGTAGGAACAAGAGAGGTGTGTGCTGAGGCTGAGCAACAAACTCAGCTTCGTCAGATGCAGAAAAATGTGCACACTCATTTTTGTTACCAGGGTAACCTGTGAACTCAGCAAGATCTCTTAGCACACGTAATACTATCAATAATAAAAGGAATTAAATAGGTAATATATAGGGAGTAGGCCCAGGTACTTTACTGCAAAATCAGGTGTGTGCAATCCAAAGCAGCCATTTCTCTTTGTTCATATCTGAAATACAGTCTCATTTGATGTTGGTAAGCCTTCCTGTGGTTTAGACTCTTAACAATGAGTCGAGCAGAGTATGCAGCTAAAAGACTTTGTGGGGGATTTCAAAAGAAAGAAGATTCACCCTGGTGTTACATATTGATATTCTGTGCAGCTTTTCATAGCACACCTGATACACCTTAACAGTTTGCTTAAAAACATGAGATTTGAGAAGGATCTTAATCTTGCCTGCAGAAAAAAATACTGGTTCTTGCCACTAAACAGTAGTTGAGGGGTCCTTATATCTGGAAATCTCATTGAGTAAACAATTTGATATAGTGTGGAAATGAAGATTATTTATATCTCAGTTATAAATAGACGTTATGTTGTGAAACAAACAACCACAGTTTTCCAGTTTTTTGATTGCTTAGAGAGGTGTGAGCTTTCAAATGTTTTTCTTCTGATTTCCTCAATAAGACATAATGTTTATCTCAACTATAATGGACAACCTAACAGAAATTTGATTAGTAGCAAGAATCAGAATAACAGGTTTCACTGAACATGATGGGAAGAGAGAAGGATGCATTTGCATGGGCAGGCTAGGAGTCTTCCATAGGAAGAGTTTGATTAGCTGAGGCTGAACAAATGCTTAAAATTGTCAGAATCAGGTCCTCTCCTTGTGAAATCACTGTGATCTAAAATGCCAAATAGAAAGAGGTCTCAGCCACAACAATTCAACATCAGTTAGAATATTAATAAACAAATGGGAAAAGTGCTTCAAACCAACAGAAAGAGTTTTTTGCTTTGACCTTCCTACCTGAGTAGTTTTAATTAATTATGAGAAATTGGACTTACTATGGAGTGCATAATGATAGCCATTATGTGGAAACCCTAAAATTAGACCCTGTTTTTACAGCCTGTAAAAACTAACTGCAAAGTCTGTCCCAAGCAGGCAGTAATATTAACAGAGAGCACAAGCAGCAGGGATGAGGCGTTGAATGCACAGCCCAGCCAAGTCCCAGCACCCAGCAGAGGTTTTCTGTCCCTGGTTTGGAGGCAGTGGGAGGGTGTTGAGAGGTGTAGGGCAATAGGGACAGCACGTGGACTGGAGGGAACCAGACCTGACTCATGACTCATGCAGTGGCAATGAAGAGGCAGAAAATGCCTGAAGTGAACCAAGCCCAAGGTGCTGCTGTTCCAGTTCCTTTGTGCCCCTGGCTGGATCCTCTCTACATTTTCTTCTTTTCTTTCTGAGGACTATTTTGGAGATATTGGTTTGATTTTCCCTAATGTGGCTTCCTGTGTTTGCAGGGGTAAATCCCTCGGGGATGGGGAGTGGGGGGGTAGGACCAGCCTGCCCTTCCTGGTGCCTGCCAGGGACAGAGCTTCCCCCCATACTGACTTTCTCCTAATTTTCACTTTGCTTCTATTGCTTCAGCTATTACTTTTTCAGACAATCCAGCCTGAGCTTGATTTTTAAGACATTTAGGGAAACTTTGTACTCCGAGAAAGTTAATTTTGAACAGTTCAGGGGAAGTAAGCCTGCCTTTAACAATCTCCACCTGGAATAAGAAAAACTTAATAAACTCTTCATGTTTACTGTATTTACACAAGGCCCCAGACTATAGATTATCTTTTTATTACTCCTTGTTGTAAGTTTTTTTTTCCTCTATTATTAGTTTCTGTTTGGTTTTTTTTTTTTAACAAAACAGTGGCAAGAAGAGAAAATTGTTATCTTCCCTGTGGACATTTACAGGCTTTTGAATGAAAGTTTGGTTACAGATTTGTTCTCTGCAGAAGCATGAAATAGTTTTCCCTTACAGAGCTTGGGTGCCCCATATCTCAACAGAAAAACTTTCCCAATGATCTGGTAACAGCTATACAGCAGAAACAGGGGTATGTTTGAGAGTCTGGAGTATCTGCTTCATTGCTGAAAAAACACCAAAAAAATGAATGTGTACACACACACAAATGCATGTTTCTGCACAGAAAACAGGTATGTGCACTTTTTCATAGACAATCCATAGACAGTGGCTTCTTTTCACTATTTTTAGCTGCAAATCTCTCTCCAGCAGTAAGTGGAATTTTCCAGTGCTGCTTAATGTTGAAATAATGAACTTTGGCAAATCAAAATCAGCTGAGAGCAAACTGCAAATATGAGATCCTGTAGCTTAGGTGGCAGTTTATGTCATTGCAACACTGGGGCTGAGCTGTCCTTATAAAACTGAGGACAGAGAGAGAAATCCTGCTGGACTCCAGGGTCATGATCTAGTTTCTCTATTGCTACATCCTTTACTCCATTTTCGTAACCAACCTTACCCTATTTTCATATTGGTATTGTCATTTTGTGTCCTGCCCCTCTCCATATATTAGTGCATGACTCACTATAGCATTGTAAATGGTGATTTTCTTCAGGGAAAATATTTGATATTTTCTAAACTAACCATAATTCCTTATCAGAATATAGTGTCTGCATTTCAAGAGCACATGGAGTTAAGGAATGATCCAGCACAGACCAATCACAAAAGACAATGAATTTTCTCTCTGTGGTCATTATGAAGTGTGCAGAAAGAGACAGTACACTGCAGTATGGGCCCACAGAAATGCCCAAAAATACAAAACTCATCTCAGGGAAAAGTCAATCAACTAGATATTCTGAAGAAGGCAGAAATAAAACGAGTTAGGGAAAACAGTGCAAAGAGAGGGAAACTACAGCAATTCTTAACCCCCTTTTCAAATCAACAGAGTAGGGATCTGGCTGAATTCACAGAGCTTGAATGTTGCTGCCCAAACAAGAGAAGGAAAAGAAAAGTAAATCCTCTTATGAAATGGAAAAGCAGTTCCTCTCTATGCCACAAAAGAAGCCTTGAAAGATGAGAATCCAGGTATTAATCTTCCTGCTACTATTTCTCTATTGCAATGGTTATTTCTATCAGAGCATAAGCATGAGCAAAGTTAACCCACCAAAAGTATGGGCAAAAAAACCCTCTCATTCTTCAATGCCTCTGTAACAAATGCATGAGGATTCAGACAGAGTAGACTTGTAACTTGTAAGGTATCAAAATTTATTGCTGAATTAAAAAAAAACAACCCAATGAAAAAGATTGGCTGGTACAAAGCACACAGCATCAATTTCATAGGTTAATCCTCATCTGATTTATACATTTATTCTAATTGAGGTTCTTCTGTTTTGTCTAAAAATGAATATTTTCAGAGCCAATGGAGCTGCAGTTATTATAGGTGTCTGTCACTGAGTTATTCAAACATATCATTACAGCATTAGAATACATTCCATATGATGACTATTCATAAAATTCCCATGTTTAATTTGAAGTTTTATTATTCCCCTATAAGCACTTAATGGCTCCAGCCCTGGACACTTGACAGAACTTCTGCCACCATTTACCCTCAGCTATTCTCCAGGTTCAGAACTGACAGCCTGCTGGAGACCATTTCCAAGCAGGGGAGAAAGCTCAGTGTAATGAGTTCCTGTGTTTATGCCTGTTCATAGGTCCCTAAATAAGCATTTAGAACCAAAAAGATGGGTATTTATTAGTATGGATTGTTTATGTGTGGTGCAATTGGTCTAGACAACAATTTCCCTAGATTCTGGAAAATGTAGAATTCAAGGGCTGATTTCAAGTCATTCACAAGTCAGTAGTCACCCCTCAGGTGTTTAAGTGCTTCTTTGCTATGTGTTAATAATTTAGAAATTCAAAGTAGAAACTTTCTTACATATCAATCTACAGACAAACCTTAACGTTTGCATAAAACAAATGCAAAAAAATGGTTTCATCGGAATAAAACAGATCCACACTTGACAGTACATTCATTATAATTGAAAAAAATTGCGGTATTACAATACTTGTAATTCACTTGCTCCTGAGCCTCTTAATGTGATGATAAGTTGCTTCATTAAAAAAAAAAAATTCCTTCTTGAATGAGGTATGAGGAAAAGGGAAGTACAGACACAGGTAATTACATTTCTAACAGAGAATACAAAATGAACTAAATATACCTGCACTAGAACTCAATATGATCTTTTTCCATTTTCAGTATTGCAGACCTCATTTGCATCCAAAATCAGGATGAAACACTGTTAAAGTTTTTGAACCAAAAACCTAAGAAAAAGTTCACCTTATGCCAATAAAATAGTTTGTTTCCAGATGTTCAAAATGCCACCATTTTGCTTTTAGAATTTTTCTTTGATTTAATTTTGTTATAAATTAAATTTCAAAAGGAAACATAATAAAACTAATTTTGTAGGAAATGATGCAAAATTCTGTATTAACTGTTTTAAATTTATTTTTCAAAACTTCTTATAAATGGAAATGTCATTAAAGGTAGCCTGCTGCTGCAAATTTCACCTTTGGCAAATCCACACAATTTTGAGAAAATAGATTTTGTCAAGTTATTTTACCATCAACTCTCCCTGATATCAATATCTCAAGTCTGTGAAACATCAGACTGAGTGAAGCTATTACAAACACTGTATGTGTAAATAAGTATCTCCATCTAAATTACTTCATACTTTTTCACACAAGAAACATAAATGCAACAAAAGATCAATCTGACTGTAAATATCCAAATATGTCCTTTAAAAGCCAAAGGAATGTCAGATACAATTTATTTTCAGCCAGTGCAAACTGAGACATTAAGTGGCAATTCTACTTCCATTAGCTAAATCTGGCAAATATGCAACTGTTTAAAGGCATTGTCAATAGCCATTGCACAATTAAGTATTTGTACTGATGCCTTATTAAATTACCCTTTTCAAGTAGGTATAATAAACTAGGAGTTCACTGTACAGATTTTCATGGTGAAAGTCCAGATCACTGGAAAATTTATTTAAAGGGAATGCAGTCCACCGAGTAATGAAGTAAATGTCAAATGTTTTCGGGCAAATAAGTCTGAGCTGTATTAAAACTTTTCTGGCAGATATAGCTGAAGACAACTCTGGTAATAAAAGCCTTCAGATTAACAATTCTGATTTATGGTGTTCCCAGGCAAACTTTCAAATGCATTGCAGCAAACCCAGCAGCAAACCCTGTGTGGTGGGGAATGGAGATCACTGCATGTGCAGTCAGAAATGCAAAGTCAGCCAGAGCTGATAACTTGGATGTTTCTCTGAAGTACCTTTATTCCCCTCACTTTAATGATAAATTTTGCTACAGTGCCCTGCAGGATTTGCTGTGGGCTCTGCCCAGCTCAGGCTGTGGAGAGAGGATCTTGGCCCTGGCTGCACACCCTGCTGCCTTTTCACCCAGCCAGCACAACACCTGGGACACAAAGAAATGTAAAATTGCTTTTCTATATTAAATTATTGCTTCCCAGGGGCAAGGCATGTCTCTGAGGCTCAGTGCTGCTCAGGATGGGCCATCCTGAAGGCTGTTTCCCCTAGCCCTCCTCTCCCCAGCCCAGCTGCACAGCAGAAGGAGAGCCAATGCTGCTCCCTGCTCCAGGGCATGGCCAGGACAGAGAAAAGCTCCAGCCCAGGGACAGATGCTCCCACACCAGGCAGCTGCCAGCATCCATCTCGCTCTTATGGGTGCCAGAGTAACTGCCAAAACCAATCCAGACTGAGGGTGTTTCACTCAGTCCACTGAATGGAAATTAAGTACTTTAACTGTGCCTTTTTTTCCCCAAAAAAATTTGTTCTGCTCTCTATTCCACACAAACAGAAGTGGCTATATTCAGGTGCTACATTTTCAAAACCTACTTGTGGCCTTCCTTTTTTTTTTGCCTCATTGTCAGGTGCTGAAAGTCACAGAGAATTACCCTCAGACCCTCAGTTTTGTGCCAATTTGCCACCATTGAAATGGAAAAGCAATGGCCATAGATTGACAAGATGTTTCATGTTGGAAAATTGGAATTTTGATTTTCCAGTCCTCTTCCAGGGCTGGGCACTTAACTCTTTATACACAGTGCACGTATCCTGCCAAGCCTGGGCTGCGTGTCTGGCTAGAACTGACCTCAAAGGAAGACAGGCACTGATATTTGCAAGCAGATTTTGGACATTTGCAACACAAAGGCTTTATGTTAAATGTAACATCAAACCACTTACAATGTTTATACTTTCCTCAGACATGTCATATACTCTTGGAATATTTTCTCACTGAATACACAATGATTCCTTCTCTTCATAACTTTTTTGATTATTAGTTTCAGTCTGCTGCTTTTAAGAATGGCAGAGTTGCAATGTCCAAACTCTTATACACAGGGTTGTGGATTTATTCTTTAAAATTATAGCTTAGTATATTTAGTCAGTTTGTTTTATATCAAGCATTCATTTAAGTGGTTTTCATTGTATTGACATTTTATAATGCCCTCCTAATATTCTTATTATTGATTTTAATACTGCAATGGTATTATTCATGGTGACACCTATTGGAAAGCAAGCTTCAATTATATCAATAGATGCTATTATTATAACATTGATAACATTAATATTTGATAGTGGCATAAAATGTGATGCATTGGCAATTAACTCATTAATGTAGATATCATTAACCAAAAATGTCAAAGTTGTTGTAATGATTTTTCTGTGGTTTTCTTTAACAAATTCTCTAATCACTGGCTCAGTTTTGCATTTTCAAGTGTGTATTAGCCACAAAAGTTTTTCTGAAAGCTAAATAACATCATCCCTTTTAAATAAGGAAAGATGGGCTTTTATGGCTCAGAAGATACCCTGAGTATTGAATCAAGAGCATGAGTAAGAGATAAAGTATCTGAAACTCCAGCACAGAATATTCAAAAATAAAAGATTTACCAAAACATAACCGTGCCTTTTTGCTTGTTGCTTAGCAACCAGAATTGATCCAGCAAAAAAGTCACCTGACTGAGGGATTGCTGGTGGCAATATTACTCCATCATTTTTCTTTTTCACACTAAACTGATGAAGGTTCTATCAGAAACAGCTATTAAATGTTTCTTTTCTCTCCAGCTCCTTAATTATACAGTGAAAACATTTCTACTGCTCTTGCTGACAGGAAGAGAGCACAATGTAAAGCTTAAATAATTAACAGACTTATTCAAATACATCTAGCTCTAAAAGGAGAAATACTGCAAGTCACAACTCACTGTCAACTTTGCCATCCCAAAATAACAAATGCAGTGAGCTGTTCATATAGCAGCAGAATAGCCATTTTTACCACACCTGCACTGATGGACAATTTGCAATAATCTTTTAAAAACCACAGACTAAGAATACTTGTTGTTTTGATGACTCAGTTGGAATTCACCACCACATTTATCTTGCTTTCATCATTTCTAAACATTAGCATTTTCATCTGTTGACTGAAAGCACTCCTGGTCCTCCGAAACATATATATAAAACACTTTTGATCTTTTAAAATCCTCCTGTCAACCTGGAATCACACAGCCTCTTACATTACCTTGTTCTTGTCCTTAATGGTGACCTGCAGTGAACTCCGCACTCCCTACTTTCAGATGTTCAACATTCTTCCTTTGTTAAAAGCTGCTGATCAAAAAGGAACATTGTGTTCACTGTGTTTCCCTCTATAGCCCCTCACAATAATTTACAGGAATTACACTAAAACACAGGGTATGGACAGCAGCAATTTCATTTAACCACATACTGGATCTTTGTTTTGCTTTCTGCAATATTTGATTCGTTATGCAAACAAGAAAAGGAATGCATCTTGGGACTTACACACTTGGCCCATCATGAGCCAATATAAAGTTGAGTCCAGGAGTGGCCAAAAGAGTACAGTTTTTACCTGCTGATTCCTTGCAATAAATGCTCTATATTAGCTCAGATGACATTTGTCCTTTTAAGAAGTGAAGAAATGTTACCTAAATGGAGCATATATCCAGTTTCACTTTTCCTCTGTATCATATTCAGATCTGGTAGATGGGATTTGATGCTGTTTCCCATAATGCCTCCATGGCTTTTTCTGTAAAAGCTTAACAAGGACACAGCATCGGAGAGTCTTTAGTGGCTAATACCCAACCCCTTTCTCTCACATTACAGCTCCAAGTGACCATTTTCATGCCAAAAGGTCACCAACATCCCCATCCCCATGGAACCAGTGTGCATCAACCTTCTAACCTTTGCCACCGAGAGATGATAGCTATTTGGGCTGCAATCCCTTCATTACAGATGCTCCATATTTTATATTTAGTGTGGGAGGTCAAATTTAGGAAAGCAATTTCTCTTAAAGCTAAGAGTTCCAATAATCCAAGATCTTCTATTGGCTTATGGATGAGTGGACAGTAATGGGTTTATGGGCAGCTTTTTTCTCTTCACTGGGGAGGGAATTCCGTCAATCTAAATTTTTAGGATTGGGTGGCTACCATTGTTTATTATTCAATGAGCTCTTATTAGATTGTATCTAAGCACACTACAGCAGGCAGAGAGTATCCTTATAAGCAGCCTTACAGGCTGGATCAATATCTCAAGGCATTTACAATCTTCTTGAAACAGATTAAATAATGCTATTTTTAAAATTCTGTTTTTAAGGCTTATATGTGGTCATGCAGTTTTGTTAGTGACAAAAGCATTCATCCATTATCATCATTAATCAGCATGGTTAATCTATTGTTCAAGCAGCTTGCATCTTAATACAGAGACCACCTTTAGTGGAAATAATATTTCACAGCAAATCAGAGAAGAGTTGAGTAAATCCCACAACCAACAAAAAAATTTAAAATATCAACCCCAAAATGGTGGTTGAAAGAGATCTGCTCTACATCAAGGGGGAACATTTTGATTCCATTTTATACTAATCTCTGTAAAACAGAAAAATTGTAATGGTCCCAATAATGTGAATATTTAGGCACATGCTTAAGTTCTTACAGCAAGGTCCAGGCCAGCAAGGCATCACTGCATCCAGTGCTGCTCAGGACAGCATTCAGGCACATGCTGGTAAATGACAGATCCATACAGAGCGTTAGGAGGGCAAGGTAAGAATTTATTATCCATGACACCATTGAACAATTCTAGTTCTAGAAGGCCAGTGCAGTCTATTGCTAAAAATCTCTCTTAGACCTGCAAAACTACCTTGAGACAGAAAAGAAGTTTTGAAGCTACCTGTGAATAAGGAATTTAGAGCAAATTGCTATTGTCTGTATGATCATGTTCTCCATTAGCCAAAAAGATTAACAGAAGTGTTAGGGAAACCTGAATTTTTCCATGACAGCGTTGACCAAAGCTCCTTGTTTTCTAACAAAGCTTGTTACAAACAGAGAGCAGAAACAACACCAGGTCATTGCATTGTGTAGAATCAGTGACATGCTCTTCTTACAGCTCCTTGCTGCTGGGCAAAGCATCCTTAGATAAATCCATACCCATTAAACAGTTGGGCCCAGCAGTTTTCAAGTTCCCAGCTTTCTCCTTTAATAACAGCTCCACAGATTCAAAAAGGAGATCCATAGGCAGAGACCATAAACAATAAGCACCCTTTGTGATGGGGCCAAGACACTATCACCGTAGAAATCTAAAAGTAAATTTCTCAAATATTTATTTGTACCGACATTAGTCTTTTCCGCTTGCTGTAACCTATATGTAGGATTTCAATGAGCCTGACTGCACTCCCTGGAGGGCTGGCCCTGGTACCTGCTGAGCAGGAGCTGTGCTGGAACACAGTCCCTCCTGGCAGCCCCTGCTCACCTTGAGCCTTGAAGGGACTGAACACGATGCAGCTCAGTGTGCATAGAGGTTTGGTGAGAAGGAAGAATTAGACACATCGAAGGGCAGAAGATGCAGCATTAATTCCAGTGAGGTTTTAAAATAGCACCCAGCTCTCAGTGCCAGCACCTGGGCCATGGGGAGTACCTGCAGACATACTGGACCCCTGTGTGTATCAGAGAGGGGCCACATGGGAAGCATATGCCAAATACCTTCTTTAGAACATCTTGAGCCCTTAAAGGAAAACCTCCAAGGAGCTGGTGCCACATGTTTGCCTTGAGAGTGCCTGGAAACATCTGTGTGTTCAAACTGGACATTTGGAGAACATGGGATAGGAACTGGTGGTGATAAAGGCAGTTCTGGAAATAACACTGGGCTGATCTGACCCCTGATATAATCCCACTCTGATCAATAAGGTTATCAGCATTTTTTAAAAGTGAGTCTTGGCCAGCTTCACATTGCATTTTTGTTGCAGTGCAAAGGGTGTCAGTTTCTTTAATCTCTTTTAAAATATCTTCCATCACCCTTTTTGCCAGGTAAATGGAAGTCAAATTTCAGGATGGCTGTGAAGGAAATAAAGGGACTAGGACTGCCCTGCTATTGTTAACATCCCTGGCGTTGCCTTTCCTTTTTTATTAGGCTCAAATATTACAATTTTGATAATATTTGCATACAACAATTCCATAATTTAAAGCAAGCATAATACAGTAAATCTCCTATTGATTTTGCCTTCAATATGCTGTTATCCAAAAACTTAAATGGTGTTCTTCTCCACAATGCAACCCCTAAGTCAATGACCACAGGTAGGTCCACATCAAACTTAATTAAGGAAGTTATCTGGGTTTTAGGGCAATTAAACATATTTCAGATTCCAGGTTTAGGCCAGCTATTTTCCTCACTGGAGCCCTGGTCTCATGCTACAGACGCAGCCTGAAGGCTGCTCCTGCTAGCACAGAAAGGAGCTTTTAATTCTCTTTAACAACTTTGCAATATCTCCTATGCTAATGATGGTCAACATTTCACAATTTTTAAACATAATTACTGAACTGAAACTTATTTCCATAGTATTTGTGCTCTGCACTCCTTGGAACATAGACTGTTGCTATGTTTGACTGTATGCAAATCCCATGCAGCAGTGTCCTGGTCCCTGCCTGGGTCTCTCAGCTGCTGTCACAACTCACCTTTTTTGATGCATTATGGCAATTCCTTTTATTTTGCTCTGTTATTCTCACATTAAGTAAAGGACCTCTGTAAAAGCTGTAGTGTGAAACTAAAACCATCTGCCCTGTGCTTACAGACATGTTCCTGCTTCAGGATCTACTCATAGCTCAAAGCGGTTAATATTAAAATGATACCCTATGAAGGTACAATGGGTGTGGACAGAACCAATTTGTTTATACAATTGTGTTTTGCCACAGAGTAAATTAAGTTACAGGGTATTCATCAAAATTGAATTACCACAGTGAGAGCTAACAATTTTCCAAAGAAGTTGTGACATGGGCACAAAGCAGCCCGTCAGGCACGAGGAGCCGCTGTCGTCTCGCAGGCTGCAGGTGAATTACTCACCAGGACAATTAGACAAAAGCAATCCTCAGAAAGCTGGAGGTTGCCAACCAGTGGAAAACAGTGACAAGTCTAAAACTGTGTTTATTGCTTGTTTAGAGATGCCAGGAAAAAGGAGAGAGGGGAGGGAGGTATAGAGACACCTTCTATAGGTGGAATCTCCATGGGAGTTGGCAATGGGGACATTCCAAGGTGATGAGTGCTACTGCCCTGGTGGGACAGGTGGGACTTCTCTCCCGAAATATTTCTGGAAAATCAGATTTTCAGTTGACTGTTTCCACTTCACTTTTTTTTCCAACATGTGAATGAGATGGAGTGAGAAACCCCTTCTCTGACCTTACATTTCTTTACATGAAATGAAGATGAAAGTGAGAAAATGATTGTGTTTTTCAGTACATGAAAATTTAGGAGGGCAAATACGGTCAGATGAAGTTTTAGCACTCATCTTCTCTCAACTCACACTGTGAAATAGGGAAGACAACTCTGGAAAATATGTAAAAGTGTGTGACTTTGGAGGCTACCTTCTAATTTCTCTTTTTTTTCCTATAAGAAAGTTTTTTTGCTAATCGACCATACTTAAAAGAAAAACTGAGGCATAAAAAAACCAGTTTAAATGGCATTTTGTTTAACTAAATGAGATGTTTAAAATGTAAAATAATTTTAAGAGCATTGAAATATTGCTGTTTGAAAAGACATAAAGGTTGGGATCCTAAATTCTTTCATCTTTAACCTCTTTTTAGAAAAAAGTAAATCTGTCACTCCACTTTTCTTAAGGAAACAAAAAAATCAAAAGATTTTGCAAAAGGACATATGTTTCTTTATGCTTTCAAAGCAATAGAAAAATCACAAATGTTCATCAGAAATTGTTCTATTAAAAAAAACACCTAGATGACATTCAATAATTTAAACTTTGATAACTACCATACTTCTATCTGCACGAAGTACCTTCCTCAAAAATATTGAAAACCTGATGCCTTGGGTTTTAGCTTTTACATTTTTCAGAATCTCTGCTGCTTAGTTTGTAACTCTGAAACTTCATATTAGGTGTTAGTAAGGTCTCTTTACAGGGTAGTTAGACAAAACAATTCCTTTCTAGCTAGAGAATCAAGGACAATGGGTACCCAAAAAGCAGAAACAACAGCAAGGGAAAGGGGGCCAGCCAGGGGGCTGAGACTTCATAGCCTGGGGCTGTGGTTGGATAATTGACCCAATGTGTAGATGAATCAAAACTTAAAAAAAGTGTAAAAACTCGTGCCCAGCATCCACCTCCAATTTGATTTGGGTGTAGCCCTGGCCAGGCTCTTGGTCTGCCCAAAGTGTATCCTTTTAATAAATACTTATTTTATTCTTTTTGCTCTGTCTAGTCTCTGTTCCAGATCAGCCTTTCCAGGCAACAGTTCTGGCAAAATGATGTCTTGTCCATTAGGCATGAAATGCAGCTCTCATCAGGCAGCCTGACCTGCTCAGACATGGAGAATAGCAAAGTGGTTAAACCAAACCACCCTTGAGTGGTGCTTCAGCCCTGAACGAGTACCCAGGAACAGGCAGGATCTGCCCTCTGTAACGCCCCTGAGATGAGCTGGATGTTCCCTCCTGGACAACAAGCACTGGGCATCCTTGGGCTGCCAGCTACAGCTGGGGTGAGGCCAGCAGGGAGCCCCAGGGGTGCAGTGGGACTGGGGCTCCTTGGGGACAGCCAGCATGTCAGGCAGCCCCATGGGCCGTTCTGTGCGACGGAGGATCCAGGCTGGCCAGTAGGATGACAAAGAGTGCCCAGACAACACACCTCAACACAGGACCTGGGCAGCCCTTTCCCCAGCTCTGCTTTGGGATAACAGCCAGCACCTCGTTGTGCTCTGGCTTCCTTAATCATTACAAACCACATAGATTTTCAAAAGGCTCCTCCTTACAACAACTGTCCCATTAGAAAAGCCTGTTTAGAAAACTGCATTACTTGGGCTTGGCAGGATAGATTTTGCTTATAGAAAATAATCATGCATCATTTCCTTGGCAGATAGGACATTAGAGCTAGAACTAAACAGGAACATCAAGCATATATCTACCCCAATCCAAAAATCCCATCAGCAGATCTGTGCAGTCCAGGGAGGGAGTAGGGGATGCAGGCATGAGCCCTCCTGCCCAAGGGAGCTCTGCCCAGCCTGGAGCTCTGAGCTGGGGCTGCCTGCGAGGGTGTCCCTGCCCAGCCCAGAGTCTGCCTGAGACTGGGGACACTGGGCCGGGCTCTGCACCTCCCCTGGGGCCACCTCCCTCCTGCCGGGGCTCTTGCCTTCCCCCGAGGTGGTTCTGGTGGAGCTGTGGAGCAGGAGCCCCAGAGGAGCCGCCTCTCCCTGGAGCAAACACCCGCTGGGTCACCGAACCTGGCAGAGCCGTGTCACACCAGAGCCTGTGACCCTGAAACACAAATTCCTTCCACACATTGCATGGCTCTGCTGCTGGCCCGGTGGAACTGCTGTGAGCTGATACCTGCTTTGTCAGGGGCTCCCTCAGGGAATTTAGCAGTATTTGGTTTTGGGGATGAGCAGCATTGCTCCTTTACTGTGATGGAAATGGGTTTACACTACACAGCATATATTACTGGATGCCATACTGGTGCCTCAGGAGATGTTGACTGTGCACATTTACATAAATCTAAAAATAAATAAATATACTCACAAGCCTCCTCAATCAAAATATGCCACAGACAACTAAAAGATCTTGAATCAAATATTAATGTTGGAGATTTCTCCAGCCATTTTGTAATGCTTCCAGCTATATTTATTACACAATGTGTAATGCACTACCTTATTATAGTCCTGAGCTATCAGGAGTATCATCTTTTTTGATGGCCTTAAACTGGCTTAATAAAACTGGCCCTCCTCTGAGTGCCCAGGAACAAGTGCTAAACTGGCTTAATAAAACTGGCCCTCCTCTGAGTGCCCAGGAACAAGTGCTTAAGATGGAGATGTGGCAGTCAGCACTGCAGGCTGTGGCAGTCATGACCAGGATAGTGCTCGCTGAACCACAAGGAGGAATTGGTACTTGTTAAAGGTCTTTTACTCTGGCATAGCAAGTCCCCTGTTTCTTGTCTTATCCTGAGACACATGAGAGGATTGTGAACATTTTCCACATATCTAAAATTTGTCCTCAATTTGCACTAGTATGTATCACGTCTGTCAGGTTTTTTGTCTCAAACTATTTTTGTTGTTTTTACCTTCTACAGCTTTCCCACTAGTAAATGTACTGAGTATTTATTTCTTTACTGCATTGTCTCCTTTTCCTATAAAGCTCCATATCTTATAGAATTCATGTTTTCTTACTAAGAGGATGCAATATTATACTTAGTGTTGGCAACCACAATAGGTAATGAATGTTTAAAAAGAATCCCATGCAAATATGAGATTTGCAACATCACTATGGGAACAAACCCAAGTTACTGGGCTTTCTAAATTTAATGAGGTTCAAATGTCCAAGGGCACAAGCTTTCAGGGAAGAAGCAATGTCAGAGTGTGCAGAGGAATGGATAGTGTTTCTTAAGCAAAGGAAAGAAAATATCTTGAAAAAGGCTTCTCCCTTGAAGTGAATCAGGTGAAGTTAGTGGTAAGGAGGCAGCTGTGAATGTTCAAAAGGGATTAGATTCTTCCACAGATTGTGACTTTTAAGTTCAGTCACTGCAATACTATTTATGACAGTTATAGTCCTATAAGGCAATATATCAAAGATGAGAATGATTCATCAATTCCAGCACTGCTTCTTCTAGAGACCAAACTGCAATGCAGCACAAGACATGCTATTCCTATTAGGTAGGAAGGTAGAAATCTTCAAAACAGGAATGATGTGAAGTCCATTCAGTCAGCTTAAAGATTCCTATTGCCTTCAGTGAGGTTTGGATAAAGGCAGCTGTTGAAAACAGGAAAGTTTTATCTGTCAGAAATTCCTTTTGCTGAAAATGGCATTCTGAGGCAGGTTACTGGAGCTGAAACAACCAACACATGCATCCTGGAGTATTTCAGAGCTTTCTCTGCAGAGTTCCCCACACAGCTCAGTCCTTGGGGTCTGGAGAGACACAGTTCCTTCCCACCCTATGGCCACAAGGCAGGCTGAATGTAGTGCTTCCTCCAAACTAAACAACCTCACTTCAGATCAAATACTTGCAGCTATGCCAGCTGTGTCTATGGTAGCAAATACCAGCCTAGGCTGCTGCCTGTCCCACACAATGGCTGGGCAATATTGCTTTTTTCAGTGGAAATCCCAACCCTCTTCTTAGCTTGCCTGTCTCTTTCCCACCCAGGGCAAGATAGAAGCGGGTTCTTTGCAAGCTGCTCGGCAATATGAGTGGGATTTGTCATGAAGCTACAGCCTGGGTCTAGTCTGAGAGTCATTCAGTGCACTACCCACACATCAATTAGGATTTCTGCAAGATTCTGTGGGAAGTCACATGGTATCCTCTGAGAAAGATCCACCACTGCTTCAAACACAGCACAGCATTCTTTGTTCAGGTTAGTCCATGTCTGCAGTTTTATAGTAAAAGTAAGTCTCCAGCCATCATTGTCCTTATGCTCTACCATTTCTTCTCCAAATATTTGCACTTGTTTTCACTGTTTCAAGTATAATACACCAACACTGAA
The DNA here is from genome assembly GCA_013397375.1 of Toxostoma redivivum. Classification (NCBI taxonomy): domain Eukaryota; kingdom Metazoa; phylum Chordata; class Aves; order Passeriformes; family Mimidae; genus Toxostoma; species Toxostoma redivivum. Next base: position 444,247 of record VXBI01009233.1, on the reverse strand, counting down.
CAAACACACACGACTGGTGCACCTTGCCTTAGTACTACATCTATCTTCTGCTAGATAACAGTAGATGATCAGACTTCTACAAGCAATTTATCACTGAAGAAGATGCAGTGATGTATTTACAGGAGATATCACAGTGCATTTTGGTTTATTTATATGTATTCATACTAATTCCAAAAAAGAGATTCTACAACAGTACTTGGGGAAATTCTTCCTAGCAGGAACCTCAGCCCCATGGCTCTTGTCCCCGGTGATAAACGATGTGCGTGACATCAGCCCAGAGAAGACAGCAAGTTCTCCTGCATTTGCAGAGCCTTTCCTACCTACACTGATGGTTCTATACCAAATGCTTAAGCTTGAACTGATAATATGATATATCTTCCCCAAACTGGCCATTTGCTCACATGTAAAGAAAAAGACCCGTGTAATAGTGACACCTGGTGACACCTATTGTTTTGCTTACACACACACACCTCTTTTTTCAAATATATTGAGTTACTGAAAACTCTCAACCTATGCTAAGTGATCTGGGGTAGAACTACAGAACAACTCAAAGAATTTGGATTGAGTTATTCTTATTCTTTGCTCTTGCCTTTGTTATTGATAGTAACCATCATCAAAGGTTTTATACATTGAACTGTCGTGTTCAAGGAGATGTACAAGAGGCCACATGGCTCACCTGGAAAATAGGTTTGTAGCTAGACACTAATATAAAATGAAAAATGAATTATACTGCCATCAGTTAAGCCTTTTTTCTGTAGTCCACATTCCCTGATCTAAGGACTGCCTGTTCTTTGGAAGGGATTCTCCAAACTTAACAGTTAAAAGATGAAAGTCATTCTGATTTAAAAACCCCAAATATCTAAGCCTCTGAGATTTCTTGTAAAGTTTCCCTGCCAATATATGCTCAAAGTGACCTCATTTTTTTATTAAAGAAGATGAAAAAGCCTAGATGTGTCAGTAGGATACTAATAATAACCAATACTATTAGACATTGATCCCCATTTCTCAAAGTGTTTGCTGGGAAGTGTAGGGATTATTGTCAAATACTCTGGTGTTCTGGTACTGTAAGTTATCATTTGTGTCCATTATTAAATTAGCACACCACTGTGGTGGAAATAGCTACTTGTCTTCTTTGGTAACTACACCATGAGTCATCTAGGGCATGGATTGTGTAAAGTCCTATTGAAAAATGCTGTAAAAATTATGTGGTGAAAAATACCAATCTTTCGAACTCAAAGAGGACTACAATGTGGGGGGAATTAGTTTTTGCTTTTTTATTTTGATATGTTCATAAAAGTGTTGGGGGAGGTGAGCAAAATATCAGTGCAGATACAATAGCACAAGCTATTGCCAATAGCACAAGCTATTGCCAAGCTTTGACCACTTGACTGCTTCCCTAGGGATGGTTTTACTGGTATTTTGTTGAACTCAGTCAACAATTGTGCTTCCTGTTATGAACTGGTTAAAGAGAAGATTATAATATGATTATGTCAAAGGCAAAAATAATGAAGTGCATCTCAGCAGAAAGAAAAAGGAGACAATAGCAGGTACAAAAAGATTTTTATTTTTTTTAAATTACCCTAAGCTTTTTAAAAATTCCCTGATTTCCTTTTTCTTGGACCTCTCATTTGAGGTTTATTAAGATTAACAAATGTGTCCTGCTGTCCATGCTCCAGTGTCTGAGCAAAGTGTTTGTGACCTCTCCTGAGTGCATGGCTGTGCACAGCCTTGCTCTCCCTCAGCTGGAAAGGCTCTGCTTGTGAGCAGAGACTGCTCAGGTAACGACCCCTGTGCTCTCAGAGCATGGGGACATAATAAAGATGTACCTGGAGACAGGCTTCTTATTGAAGAATAATGGAGAGGTCACCCTGAGTGCCTGTTGCCAAGAAGGGCTGAGCTGGGGTCATTAATGATAATTAATCATTAATTAAACCAGGCATGATACACTGGAAATAGTATGTTAGCTACTCCATTCTCTGGAAAATCTTCTCCTTTGAGTTAAACTGGCTCACGCAGTGATTGTGCTTCCTGTGTGAAAGATGTTACACTTCTGTGAAATCCCAAGCCTCTCAGTGAAGTTGTGGAAGCAACAATCTTCTTGTTGATTGAATTTTCACTTAATTTAATTTCATTGAAAATCACAGATGGTGTCACCCAGCAGTTAGAGGCTAAAAAGGGGCACTTTACAAACTGAATAAAAAACTTATTAAGTTATAATAAGCATCAAAAGCAAATGGAGGTGAAAACTTTACTGAAAACAACATGTTTACTCTACACACAATTATATTAAAATTGAATTTCTTTTTATTTTGGACTTTAATCAGGCTCTTGATAAAGCAAATTATTCTAATATGATGCAAAAGCCTGTTTTCTTATGAATGAGACTGGAAATGGAAATAAGGACCACAATAATGCTAAAATATGGAGAGATAAGAATGGCTCAAATGTAAAAAGTTTAGTCACATAATTTATTTTTACAAGTGAGAAAAGAATAAAAAAGAATAAAATATTCTTGTTCAGTATGGACACTAAACTTTCTTCCCCAAATGAATGGAGACAATGTGGTCAGTGTAACAGATTACTTTCAAGGCCTAAAACTGCAGTGTGTGAACTTGCCCTTCCATTTCTCACCAGCCTTTCCCCACCTCTTGGGGAGTGAGTGGCAAATTGTGCCACAGAGCACGCTTTGGGAAGTGTTCCCTGAATCAAAACAGCCCTCTCAGAAAGCACTGACCAGTGTCCCAGGCACGTGCAGAGTACATTCTGTCAATCTGCAGCTTTTCTGTGGTTTTAGCATCCACCTACCTCTCCTCAAAATGACATAGTAGTTACTCAAGGGCACTATGTGCTAATAGGTGTGAATATTAGCTGGGAGATAGCATGACTGGGAGAGAAACTTTGAAAGGACAGGCAAGGATGCTTGTTTTTTACTCTGTGTAAACTGGGAAATGAATATCTACCATTATTGGAAATGAAAAAAATCTTTCTGTGATTGAATGGAACACTGTCCCTCCTCTAATTTTCTACATGATCATTTTTGGAGAAAGAAACAATAAATTTTAAGATAAGTCCTGCTCACAGATGTGTTATTTATTCACCCAGTTAACAGCCATTTCCTGTAATCAGTATAAACTGATCAATCTGCCATAATGAGGATGGAGCCAGCAGCTTCCTGGCCAGGGATGAGTCTGTGTCTCTTCTAATCTGCAGACAAGACATATTGGAAGATTGCTACATTCCCACATGCTAAGCAGTGAGAACAGGGTAGCTTTAGCCTCTGCAGGTAGATGACTAAAATAATGTATGAAGACAGTAGTTTGTGGGTCACTTGTATCATTAATGCTATAAGAAAAAGACTGTTTTCTAGCACAGGCTTGAATTAATAAATAATTAACTCTTTCTGACAGTAAAAACCCTATTTTTCAGTTTCCACTCTAATATAACTGCTACAACTAACAGATTATGTTTAAAAACAGATCCACAAACGTATTAAGAGAAATTATTTTTGAACCTCCACAGAAAAATGCTTTTATTAGTGCTGTAAATACCTTTGCTGAACACATGAATGGGGATAAACTACAGAGCAAATGAGATTTAGTGGAAATAAAAGGGGGGATCAAATAGTGCTTTGTTCCTACGGAAGAGTAAACCAGTAAATAACGCAACAAAAAATCCTGCTCCTTGATTCCAGGAGGTCCCCATGGGCTGCCTTACTGTACTGGTACATTTGTTGGTGGGCACAGAAAACATGTTATTTTAATGACCATTATGGGATTCAAAATAGACAGGAAGTAACTGAAATGTGTGCCAAAAAGGCAGTACTATCATAAAGATATCTTGAAATATGTAATATTCACATTTCTAATGTGAACTTTGGTTTAGAGGAAACACAGCACATAAAGAGCAGTAAACATCCAGAAATTGTTTTGGGACAGTATATCAGCATCTCTGTTATTTGCTTATGAAATAAGGCCAGATTTCTCTTCTTTTTTGGGTCACCATGTGGACTCTGAAAAAGACCTCCTACAATCGAAATACACATTTCTTATTTCAAAACACTCCTTGCACACCTATTGAAAGTCTTCCCTGAGCCCTGACAACTTTACAGGGTTTTGCAGTACTGTTGCTTAGTGTCCACTTAAAAAAGTTTTCTGTCTATTACCAGGAGACATTATGCTGCAAAATGAAAAGCATCTCCATCCAAACATTGACTCAATGCCCACCTTCAACCAAATAAAATGTGAATTTCAATTTATTCCTTTTCAATGTGAAGGGTCTGGTCCCATAAAAATGTCTGCAGGCATTTATACTTAATATTATGACAAATTCTGCAGCAGTTAATGGGCATTGGCAGTATCAGACCTTGATAAGCTAAAGCTGCACAACTCAAGGCTGCAAGATGGAAAAGCATTGCTTACTACAGTGTATATTAGAATTGTGCCAGAAATTATTTTACTGAATGTTTACTGAAAAAAAGAGAGCACTCAGTGCTGTAAATACTGTGCTAAATGTAGTGCTCACAACTCAGAATGGCTGGATGTGTGCTGCTGAATCTGTGAAGGACCAGGTTGTTTCTGGGACTCTGTACACATGCAATTGATTCCATGGATCAGATAAAAATCTTCCTCGTGTCTGCATTCCTGTCCACAGCTGTACACACCCAAATAAGAGCAAAATCCTGTAACTACGTGTTTTAGAGAACAGATCCTGAACACACTTTGGGACCAAACAGAAAGGAACAGTCTTTAATTATATGATGTGACAGGATTTTCTGTCTCCAGAGAATATTCCCTGTTTACTAAGAGTGAAAGGCCATTGTTAGGTATCTGAAAATTGAGAGCTACCAAGAACTGGAGGATTGCTGACAGCCCCACCACTGAGGAGACACTAAGAGCTGATAGTGTTTTAGCCTCCTATGACAAGACAGCATAGCAGGATTCTGTCTTAGTGTAATCATCCCCTTGCAAGGGATGTGAGCTGTGGCTTCACCTTGCTAAGCAGCAGCTGGCCTCAGAGGAGCAAACAAACACTCCCTTACTGGCACATACATTTCTATGCGTAGCAGTGCCTTCAGTTTCTAGGCTGAAAAGGACTTTGAGAATGCAAAGAGTTATTAATATTAAAATTGTGAATCTAAAAATGTATATGCTGCTTTCTCATCATCTTGCAAAATGTCCCCAGCAGCAAATGTTATAAGTCATGACATTAAATGTTCTTTAGAGAAATGCACTTTTTTTTAACAAATAAGACTCTCCCCTCTAAAAATCACTAACAAAAACTGCAGCATGTCCAAAAGGGGCAGGATCTGCCTGCTGGCTTTGAGAACATGCAGTTCATTTCAGCTGTGCTACCCTTGATGAAATATCATGTGATAAATCATACAACTCAGACGTGTTTCACTTGTTTGCCAATGAATTTGAAAAAGGGCTTATAGCAGTTAGGAGTGTAAATACAATTAGATTTTAAAATTATTCAAGAATAATTTTAAAGTTCCCCTGAGATTTCCATGCTAACACAAATGGATTTTGCTTTCTGTCAGGATTCAACTGCTTCTAGGAAAGCTTCGGTGAGCAGGTAATGTGACACCTACTCATACGTGAGAATTTGTGGACAGATCTAAATTACTTAATTACAGATCATCATTGTAAACACTTAGTAATGTGCTTTTAAGATAATGAAAAGCGTATTCATCTTAGTTTTTAAAATCTCAAATACAGCTACATTTACAAGTTCACTTTAGCTCTCAATAAATATGCTTTGTCTTTACAGCAGCAGCTGGTCTAATTCTGCACATCTGTGTCTGATACTCTGGGGCTCTTCCCCTGCTTTGCATCCCTGTTGTGTCAACACGTTTGGTGCTGCTGGGGGAGGAGGGCAAGGGTCAGTTCTCTTACTGAGATGTAGCTGTTGGCTTCTTGAGATTAGGTTACACTAAAGTTAGAAGCATAAAGGAAGGTAAAATTCCCACCTCTAACCTGTACACCTTATCCTACAGGGATGGGTGTGCTCAAATGGAAGAAATCAGCACTGCAACACAACTGGCTTCACTGGTGTGCTGGAAAAGACAAATTGGGGATGGGAACATTTGAAAACACTGCCCCTTGAAGAGGCCCAGCACCCTCCTCACCCACCTCTGGCTGATCTGCCTAAAAGCCTGCTGTGAGAGCTGGTGTCACACCCTCACTTCTCCCACCTCCCTCTTCATCCAGCAGCATTTTAAATGTGTCAGGAATTGTACAAAGAAACCATTTGCCATTGATTGACATATTCCACAGACAAAGAAGAATCTGTGTGAGAATAATTTGATCACAAACTATTGATGTAGTCATCATTTTTTGCTCTGGGCAGCACCTGTCTGTGAAGAATCCTGATTCAGGACTGAGGCCTCCAGATAATATGGATGAATGCTGGCTGGCTTCCTGCAGCAGCACAGCAGCTTTCCAGGAGATAAAGGGAATAGGAAAAAGGCTTCTCAGAAACTAACTGCCAGAGGATTGTTTTTGAGTAGCTAGCAATGAGCAGTCCAGATATCAGCTGACAAATATTTACTGCAGAACTTCCAAGAGTTAAAAGCTCATTCGTCTTAAGTAGTTGGACATGATTTTTCTACTTATTTCTTCTTCTCATGTGCTATCTCTTCGCTTCCATAAAAGATATCATGGGAATTTTACCAGCCTTAACCTCTTGCCTCCCCACAGCTCTACCCCAGGTAGGAGTTGACCTTTGCTAAGTGTTCGTGCTGCCTTTAATGAGAGAGGATGTGTTGTATATAGATCTTTCTGAAAATCTATGAAAAAAGCCTGTTGCCCAGTAACAAATGGTCCAGTTCACCTTCTTTTGCTCATGATGGGGAGCATCCACCCTTTCAGGTGGTCCTCTTTCCTGAGAAAAGAAATATGGCATAACATGGATGAAGGTATAAGGCAAAGCAGGAGGCTCTGTAGATGGTTCCTCCAAGGGAGACCAACTACTGGGCTCTCCACCAGACCCAGTTTCACTGATTTTCCTGGGATTTTCCTGCAGTCATCTTTGCTGTACAATGACATATGAGACAGACACTTGACCTACGCCTGCTATTTAATTAAATGCACTTCTCCACCTTTTTTCTTTGTGTCCATGTCATGATCCATGCAAGGATAGACAAAATACAGTGTTGTTAATAGGCAAAACTTATGAAGCTTAAATGGAAGATTTGGCTGGGTGTCTTTAATTAAATGGGCATTAATACTATGCAACATCCTAACTCTGAATGTGAAGACATTAAAATAATTAACTAGTTTAATCTAGGTTTAAGAGGCTTGAAAAATAGGTTGAAAATAGGTGCCAGTGTGACAGTATATCCTTGTGAAGGTGACCTTAATTCTAGACACTGGAGCAGCTGCAGCATGCTGGTACATGCTGGGGACATGTGAGTACCTGGCTGTGGAATCAGAATAGTGACTGCTGGCAGAAAAGAAAGCAGCAGCTGCTTAATGTGATGTATGTAACCTAACTAGAAAATATGGTGAAAATTGTTCAAATCACTAGAATATTGTTCATGTATCACAGCAGAAGAATAAGACTGATTACAGATTTAGGACTGTCTTTTGGGTGGCCTTTAGCCAAAAGTGTAGGAAAACATCTTCTCAAAATGATATTTTATTCTGACCTTTTAAATAAGACAAAAATGCTGATAAATGACTGATCTTTGTTTGCTGACAATCACATGATGTGACAACAAATTCCTGTCCCTTTCACTTAGGAACCAAACACTGATTTGCCCGTGTGTTGGCTCTTGACATCAAACTCCAGTTCCAGGAAGAAACCAAACAGTCCAGCTGTAAACAGACTCTTGCCACAGAAACCATGCTCAGGAAAAACATCCCATTTATGCTTGCTTGGAAAATTTGTCATCTGTTGATATCCCCACACTAACAAAGGTTTTGCTGAGTTTAACACACGTTGCGTAAAAAGTAGAGCTGCTACAAAACTGATATGGAAAATGACAATTAAAGGCAATTTTTTTTTTTTTTTGTTAATTTGTTAAAAAAATTTTGGGATCTGCCAACATTGCCAAATATTGCAGCATAACAGAAGGAGATTTGAAGAGTAGAACAGTTGGTCCAATGATGTCCATTCTGCCTAGGTGTGATGAGTCAATTTTCTACAAGCTCTAGTCTGATCCTATGATTTTTATGCTTTAGGTGTGTGCCTGTAGAGCATTGTTTGGTGAGCTAAAGTTATTTCTTCAGAGATCACAAATGAAAGGAAGAATAAAGAAAGCTGCCCAGGTATTTCCCCCAAAGCTCTGGGCACCACTCTAGAAGAAACTGAATCCACTAAAAAAAGGAATTTCCACTAGTTATTAGACTTCAGTGTTAACACCCACTGAGCATTTTAGGCCTTCTGGACAAAACTAACCCTTTGTTTATCAATCTAAATAGAGCAACAAAAAGACCAAACAAATGTATTTCATTTTAGCCTCCTCCCTGAAGAGGACTGTCATTATCTGTTCAGGCTGGAAGGTCATTAGTGAACAGTCAGATCAAGTAATATTTTTTTACTCGGGAACTTAAATTCTGGATAAATTAAATTGTGTCCATGCAAATCACACTGCTGTTAAACAACAAATCCCAAATTATAGTACATAACAACAGTCATTAATGCCTGGAAGATCTGATTGCCCTGTTAATTCTGGGATGCAAAATTTCAGAAAGAATGGTGAGGAAATGAGAGGAAAGTGCACCTCTAAATCCTGTGGTGATCTCAGCTGTCCAGAATACAGTGGCAATCTGCAGAATTTTTGTCTTTATTTATCAGACTGCATAATCTAATTATCTCTCATTAGTCCAAAGCTGATTATTTCATTTATCTTTGTATATGTGACAACAAAAGGCTCTCTTTAATTAAGCAGATCAGCAATTAGCTGTTGTTTTATAGGCAGTTTTAAACATCCCTGTACAAGTAGCATGCAGCATGATTGCAATCAGATGCTTAGGGAAGAATTGTAGATGAGGACATTTTGATTTACAGCCCCATTTAGTTTAAAGTTGCATTGGCAAATCTAACTCCAAAAGCAAACGCTTATGAGATATGGCCAAGTTGCCAAGCAGGCTCAATGGAACAAAGCATAACTGAGACAAGATATGCCAGTGAAATTTAGTTAGATCTGCAGAGGAACCTTTGTGGGCTGACCCTGCAGAACATGGGAACTCTGCTTCAAACAGAATTGTTCTATTCTTTATAATGAAGGAGATTCACATTCAAACTCAGTGAAACAGCAATGGGCAGGTTTGGATGTACAGCTATCAGGATAATCTGTGGTTAATTAAAATGAGAAAATTACTTTCTGTTTGTGATGATGTTGTTGACAGTGGTGGATACTGAAGAAAATAAGAGAGCAACTTAATTTGGCTTGTGAGTTCTCCAAAAATCAGAGCAACCAAAAGCACTAGAACGTGGGTATGCTTCCAAGAATCTTTGGATGAATTCTCAAACCCAGTGTTTCCTTTACCTCCTCTTAGAAAGTCATCTCCCACTTTGGGGCTGGTACTGGAGGAGGAATCATCACTAATCCCTACTTTTCAGTCCCGCACAACAGAAATCACAGCTGAGTGAAAATGTCAAAGCAATTTTTTTTTTGTTTAGCCTTTCCAAATTTTTGCAATAGTTTCATCAGCAAAAAAAAAAAAAAAAAAAAATTTTGCTTTCAGGTAAATGTACATGTCCATACACAGAAAAGAACAAAGCAGTAAAGAAATTTCCTTACAATAATTTATGAACACCTAATAAGTTTTAATTTTAAGATGTAAGTGCTGAGATAAGCACAAAGAAATTAAGTTGGATGTCTCTGAGAGAGCACAGAAAGAAGAATGGATTGGAATGCAAATGTCCACACAAACTCATACTTGTAAGCACGGGTATTATCCATTACTTGAGAGTAGCTCAATTTAAATAATCAATTTGCAAGAGAAAACTGCTGGTGCATTTAATATACTGAACTTCCCCCACTGGACTGTGCTTGTGATCTGCTCTGCTTAAAATATGAAGAAATGGGATTAAATAAAACAGAACAGAGCAGCTGCTCCTTTTTAACTTCATTTTGCATATGCAATTTCTTATTTTTCAAAAATGAACTGGAATAATATATTTTCTTGTGTTGATACAATTTTCAAAATACACTTATCTTATTTTTTGAAAGACAATCCTTTTGAATATTTTCTGCCCTTACTTTTGGATGGAAACATGTTTTTTTTAAAAATAGGAATATTTCAGTTAAATGCATGAGGAGCTCTCAAGACTACAAGGAGCTACTGGAAACTTTGGCAGAAATGAAGAGGGCTTTCAACAGCCCTTATCTCTCCTTGTGCAGAGAATTCTCTGCACAGAACTCCTTTGCAAAGCATGGTAGGCTTGGAGCAGCACAGTGTTATGAGGCTGTTCACCCGCTGGTAATTGGCAATTAAGCCTGGTATAAAAGGCTAATGGCAATTCTCTTCTGCTTGGAGAGTCAGAGGTAGGAATCTGCCTGAACAAACTGAAGACATCTGTGAAACTCCCTGAAGTGAGTCATGAAAAGGACATAACCTCTCAAGTGCCTGCCATGAATTTTAAGGGCAGAGTCCCTAAAAACATGTAAGAAAGCCATGAGAAATCTAGGGCATCTTATTGTGCAGAGGGAATTATTGTTGAAGGAGCCAGGATGTAGTAGTCTTCATATAAATAAGCAGAAACAGGTGAGCTGTGTGCAGACAGCTCCTGGAGTCCTGCTGCAATCACTCTATTGACTAGGAATGTCACTGGGAGACTTGGATGACCCTTTCTGCTTTTATTTAGAAGAAATAAAACCCAACCAGTATCACTGGTATCAATATTAATTTTGGGGACAGAAAAGTTTGAAAAAGACCAAAAAACATGTGCTAGAAGAAATTATTGAGGAACTAATGAATAAACAGCCTGGTAAATAGGTAAAGACCTTTTAATGTATGTTTTCCCCTTCATATTCTGATGAAAACACATCTTTAGATATGGTAGTTTAGCCAAACCTATTCTTTCTCTTATCTAATAGGGTCTTAAAATGAGAAAAAATATTCTGCCTCTGGGCATACGCTGAGAATGTCTAGCAGGTACACAAAGAAGCAGAAAAATAAGATTAGAAAGGAAATATCATAGATGGTTCATGAGATGCTCTCCATGAGAGACTAGAGGAGCATCAGGCAGGCTGGACAGCCTTCAGCTTCAAACTTTCAAGAATGGTGATACCAGTTGGGACCAGGGCTGTGTCACCTTAGAGTCAAGGTTCCCACAGCGACAGCATCATTAAAATTCAGGTCAAAACAACTGTCTCAGAGAGTTTGTGATGTGTCCAGCTGCCCTCAGACACTTCCCAGAGGGTGCAAAACAGACCTCAGCCAGCCTCTGGAACCCTACATGGAAAGGTGCAGGAGACCACTGGAAGTGCATGCTGGTACCTCCTTAGATTGGGTTTTCTTTTGTTGCGCTATAAAATATTGGTCAATATTCACACAAAAACTCCAAACAACTGAAATATGAAGTCAATATGAACTCAAACTCATCAACCACAATAACAACTTTAGATTATATTACAAAGAGAGGCAGTAGGTTGAACCGAGGATCGTAAGAGCCTAAGACAATGCTGTGCATCAAGAGAAACAGAGAACACCCACTCCTATGGCACAAACTAGAACAAAAAGCTTTGGATTTTGTCAAATCTCACTGGACACCTTGGAATGGAAACCTGGGACATATCATGTCTGTTGGCCACACTTTCACTCCCCTGATTTTGGCTTCTAAGTCAGGGAGGTGAAAGCAAAACCAGGAATCAACCTAGTGGTCTGGGAATCCTAAGGACAGATCCTGCCTTGCCTGGAGTTAGTCTTCAGCTGCCCTGGAAAGAATCACTTGGTCTATACTCAGCCACTCCACAAATTCATGGCTCCTACACCTTGCTAAAGTTGAAGAAAAATTACATTGAAAATAATTTGCAGAGCAAATTATTGCCTAAGAATAAAGATTTTCATCAGAAGGGAGGTGGACTAACTATAGATTTCTTGAGGTAAATTGTTTTATTTATAGTATGACATCACCAGTTAACTAATTTTTCTGAAGTCTGGCTACCCTTCATTTTAACTTCTGACCATTTGCTGCTTTAGTGTCTTTGATGTACTTCCATCTCATAAATTGCAAATGAGGAACCTTTTTTGAAGTATGTGGATTTCCCTTAATAATATTCTAGTCCACCAGGAATGTGAACATGAACCAAACTTTGACTCCCAACAGAGTTGCCACAGCTGGATACAGCCACATGTTTCTCACTGCTTAATTTACATTTTCTAATTCATACAGACCCTCAGCAATAATCAAAGAAACAACTGAATTGGCTAACAGAGTGAGGATAATTTAATATCTGAGAGTTTTTTTCAAAAAAAAAGATCAAGTTAGGTAAATTGCCCCTTTTTTTCCCTGATAAAGGTATTTTGTTGCACATATATTTCAGAACCTGAAAAACCACTTGCAATATACAAGAAGAACAGTCTCAGATACAGGGCTTTACATCTATACATTTGAAATATCGTAGGCAACTCTGCTTTTCATTTTGGAGATGAAGAGGTAGTCCTTTTATGATTTTAGGCTGAAGTAAAGTACTGGCAGAATGGGAAAAGAACCCAGACTTCTTTCTGTGCATTCCTTTCTGTCCTTCCTTCATCTTTCAGGTCCCAATTTCATCATAAAAATAAGATACCTTACTGTTCTCGTTTAGGGTAAATTTGGGAAAAAACACACATGGCACTGAGATGTTTTGCCTTTCCTCTGACACATGGATCCATTCAGAGCCACCCACAGGGAGCGATGGCTCAGTGTGGGAGCATGGCCACGTCCTGCCTCCTCCTGCTCTCCTGACAAATCTGGGTAAGCTAACAGACAGATCCAGGAGGGTTTAGTGGCTACTTGAAACCCACTAATAGGCCCAGGCAGATGAGGCTGTTGCAGGTCACGGTAAGTGGTCAGGGAATAACTTTTGCCCTCATCAATTGGCTAAATTTACTTCATGAAGCCTTGAGTTCTAATACTTACTTTATCCAACATTACATCCATGTTTAACCCGGATTTCATGCAAATTTTGTTTGCAATTTAAGGGTATTTGAAAAGCAGGTAGTTTCCACAGAGTAATTTTTTGGTAGCATATGGGACTTCAAAACAGGTGAGAATTACACCACTTCCGTTTTTTTCCTTCTGCTGCTCATGCCCTCCTTACTCCCAAATTACAAACATCCATGCATGAAAAACTCAAAACTCTTACAAAACTACTACTTGTTAGCTTAACACTGTAGGAAGACAAAAAAAATTCTGCTGTGAATTTTTTCACAGCAGAGAGAAAAGAAAGCCCTATCAACCAGTTGTCCTTTAAAAAGCATGTCTAACTTTGCATTTTTTCGGACAACCCCCAGAACACATGATGAACCACTTCTGCACTATTATTTAGATTTTTCTAAGGCTTTCCTAACTTTCTTTTTCCATACAGGTTGATCACTATATGTAGTGTATATTTTTTCTGATGGATTGCTCTTCAGACTGTGGAAGGGGGAAAGAGGAAAAAGCAATACACTGTAGAAATCTACTTTCATGCAAAGCAAAATCTTTAAAATTCTGTATTTCTATTCACAAAATAATGCTGTTTTTTTTTTCCCTAGAAGTGATACAAGATGAGTGCTGCAGCTGACACTGCCTGTAATGATTTCTAGCTCCCATGTCTGTAAGCTGAGCAACATGTTCTGCCCTGTGATGGCTCCTGCTGCCAAAAACCAGACACCAAAAACAGCTGTCCCTACAGTCAATCATTATTCATATGATCAAACAGAAAATCTAGAGTAAAATGTCTAGATAACTATGATGTGGCCCAAATGAGCTTAAGTTAGACAGTATTAATGAGAGCCAACTGAAAAGTTCTGATTTCCATGCTTCAAGTGCCCTTCAGGTACAGCAGTTTTTTTCAACAGGGCAAGTCTTCTGACAATATGTCAGTGAAGCCAGAAAAATGTATGCAGAGACAGACATCCACATCAGAGTAGGAAAACACTCTGAAATGAGACCTAAAAGCTAAAGAGCAAAGACAAAAAAATTATTTATACTTTTACAAAACTATTAAAGTAAACCTCATTTAGTTTTATCATTGATGCACATTTAGTTGAACTAGGACTTTGAAGAGTACTATGGTGCTTAAAGAGGTATTGACCTTCTCAATCACACAGGCCTGGGTTTTCCACTGCACTTAAATATCTGTAGAAGGAGTTATTAAAAGCTTCCTGAGCAGACCTGGACATCTTACCTACACTTCACCTTCAGATTCTCAAAACCTCGTTTTCATTGGAAACAGTGAAGAAGAACTAACGCCTACTTCCTTTCTGCATATTTTTTCTTAAATACATAGGCCTACTGAACAAATCAGTTATCTTTGCATATTTTTCAGACCTCTGCATGGGAAAGCAATTATCCCAACGTTTCCTATCAGCATTGCCTATGTCCAGCTCATTCACCTGGCTCGAATAATTCACTGCTGCCCATAAGCTGTTTATTCCCAAGGAGAAAGGACAGAAGTAAGTAAGAGCTTTTGAGAGGGATGGGGCTTGAGAGATGTTAATATGACATCCCTCAAGTAGGTGAATACATTGCCAGGTATCACACAGGTTAATTCTGACTCTTCCAGCTCCGTTTTGTGAACTCAGATTTGGAAAAGCCACCCTTTTCTGTGGTGAGCAGGGAATTAAAGCTCCACTCCTTCAACCTTGCAATCTCCTGAAAGCTAAGGAAACAAAGAGCAGGGAGTGGCTGTGATACAAACTCAAACTAAATTTGAGTTACAACAAACCCCTACAAATTAAAGCAAATAAAACCCTGCAGCTTTCATACATAATTACACAACCCAGACAGGTGGGGTGCTCAAAGGAAAGAAAATATTAACTCATTTGTATTTATGCTTCAGAAGAATAGAGCAAAACTTGCTGTCCTCCAGATACTTAAAATGTATGTAAAGTTTAAATGTAAAATTCACCCTAGGTCTTAGGAGACAGTACTATAGCATCTTAAGTATGCATGTACCTCCTTTTTTCATTAGGAAACTCCAGATTTACTGAAGTAGAATAGTTCTAAATTAATTCCTTCTATAGTGAAAACCCTGTGCTGTCTTTAAGAGCAATAAGAGCTTGAGAGTTCTAAACCTAAAAATCAGAGATTTCATTATGGGAAGTGCTATCCAGCAATACAGAAAAATCCAACCATCTTAATTGTATGAGCTATTATCTTAACTTACAAAGCATTTTGTATAATCTGCCTGTTCCTCTCTTGTGTTTCCCAAAAGACAGTCATAAATATACAGAGCTGGAGCATTCACTTGAACACTGTATTTTTCAGCCATATATTTCTTTAGAAATGGTATATTTTGTATTACTGTGAGATGCATCCCCACAGAAACTCCATAGTTTATTGATTCAATTGAATTGTGCAAGACTGAAATTCTAAACCATGCTTTTTGCATTGATCATTAAATCATTTCATTAAAATAGACCTCGATGATATTTTGAATACACTGATCCTAATAATTTCATTGCTTGTGAAGTTTCATTGCGGCACCAATGACTAACAGCACCAGAAGAAAAAAAATAAAAATCTTCCTCTGAAACACAATTGTGTCCAAACCATTTGAAAGGTACAGAAACCAATTACAGTAAGATTCTGTGTCCTCAATCAGGCTCCATGAAAAACATTCCAGCACGGAGAGATGTTGAGTTATTTATTGTGGGAAGTTACTGAATGCTTAACTATGCAGATGAAATTCTCCTCATTCTTTTATACAAGGCAACAAAATAAATAACTTAACAGCTCCCATTCCCAAGGTAGACTTGTTAATCGGTCCAATATTGTTCTAATTCTCCTCGTTGCTAACTGAATTGGAGCATGTAACTGGATAAAATGTGTCTTTAGATACCATGTACTTATTCCGATTACTATTTGGTTGATTGATGACTTTCTGATTTTTTGAAACAATGCCAGCACAGTGGCCTCTTGGTAGCTGAACACATGACGGCTGTTTGTTGTGCTTTGGGGGGACTGCAATGCAAGGTCTGGCTCAGTCATTTTTAAAATCAATACTTGCTCTCTGAGCACGGGATAATTTAGAGAACATAATTCAGAATTCTACCTTTCAGCATGTATCCTCCATCAAAGGAGGATTTTTGTCCAGAGTCAGCACAAAGGCTACATGACCCAAGAATGCACAGATAAGGTTAAAAAAGAGAGGGAAAGTACATATTTTTTTTTCAAACTGAAGCATCACTAGCCATATCTGTAGATAAATATGTCTTTTATGTATGTGCACTTATAGCATATGTATACCTCCATGAATACAAAGTGGAACAGTACACATTGAATAAACTTCATTTTTTGCTTACTCTTATGTGTTTTGGTGTTTTTCCTCCTGTTTTGGCCATTTGTACTATCTCACACTATTTAAAGCAAGGTCATACTTCCTTACAAAGAGTGAAATGGCTGAGAATAGGACCTGCAAAATGTCTGATCAGTTGGTGTTCAGTCTTCCTAATGCTGGAGCTCTGAAAATGCTGAGCACTGAATAATTTCCACCACAGGTATTAGTGGTGTTCTCTCAGCAGCAGTGATTTGATCTAAATCTGCTGCATCCAGTTAGTGCAGTTCTGCACATGTAAATGAAGACTAACAGATCTTAGTCAGATCTACTGTTCTTTGGGTATTTAATGTACTCCAGTGTTATGGATTTTGATCCTTTTGGATAATATTTACATCATAACGTTCAGACTCAAGGTTTTATCTCCATTCCACCTTCCATATCCCTTCCATTAATGAAAATCTCCAACTGTCCAGCTGTTTGAACCTCAGTAGTATTCTAAATCCTCTCTCTGACATTGAAATAAAAAGTTTTCTTTGCACTTTCTCTTCCTGCTTCCTCCAATCCCCTCTGAGTGGAGCACCCACAGTTTCCTGTTTCCCATGTAGCACTCCACATATTCCATATATGGAGCACTCCATATATTCCTACACCCATATCCTACAAGATTTCCCTCTCTCCTTCCATATCAGAAAATTTTTACTTCTCTTATGTTTTAACAGAAGTTGCCGAAGTCAATAGAGCCTTGTTCACATATAAGATGTGCTTAATTTGTTTTTGAATCCTGAATGTATTTTAACTTCTCAGTACAGAAAAGCTCAGGCACAATCCTTTTGCCATTTCTCCCCAGTTTAGAAGACTCAGAGTCCCTCTACAAGTTCTTATTTTCATTCTAATTTTACTTCTACCTCCTTCAAAAGGGGAAACTTCCAGGTATATCTAAACAAAATTTACAGCTTCTCTTCATTGTCACAGCATCCTGAGCAAAGAAGGATCTGTCATAAAAAGCACAAAGCAGTCTAATTCCTAGCCAATGACAGTATTAGGAGAAGTGGTACTCAAAATATCTGGAGGTCTTGAGGAAAAAGCCTGATGCCTCACATAAAATTATTATTTTTAAACATCTCGTCCTCATCCAGATTTCTTACAAGGAAAATATTTGTCTTAATTCTTTGCAACACTAATTTTGAATTCTACTCAAAAATCCATTGATGACAGCAAATTAGTTTTAGCAAGTTGAGTTTTCTAATAATACTCATTTTTAGTATCTTTTTTAATAGAAATTGAATTAAATATGACATGAAACAGTGGAGAATAGTGACAAAAACAGACAAATTCCAACCATCTAAAGACTAATGAAAACCTGTAATTTTTCTTACTTCCTTATTTATTGTCATTTGATGAGCCCTCAGTTATTCCAGTGTGGACCAAGCAAATAAAATCCACTCAGGACAGAAAAGTTTCAAACCCTGCATCCATTATGAATTTTTTATGAGGATTATTGGTGCTATTTCGTTCTACACACTTTGCTGGATGCCCATAACAGCAGCTGCAGCCGCAGAGCTCTGCTAAGCAGTTTCCCTTTCAACTTTTCCCCCAGCTTTCTCAAAAGGTCTTCCTTTGGGGCTGAAATTTCTAGTTACTGCAAATAAATTTTAAACAGGATATTTAAACTAACTTTCTTTCTTTCTTTCTTTCTTTCTTTCTTTCTTTCTTTCTTTCTTTCTTTCTTTCTTTCTTTCTTTCTTTCTTTCATTGTTAAAATATATTTCTTCTGTTTTTTTTTTTAGGGAAATTCTTGTTATTCTTTCCCACAGAAGGGCACAATATAAGCATCAAGGTAGATCATAAAAATTTGCGTTTTCCAAATAATTTCACCCAAGGTTTGTATTTAACAACTTCTGAGGCTTCATTGATATTTTCTGCAATGAGACCAATGCCTAATCCAAGATTCCTTCCCAGTCAAATCTCAGAATAGAACACGGTTAAATGGAAGAACAGAGGGAAGGTACCTGACTGAAGCCAGAGAAAAGAGTTTAAAGCACCCATTTCCCCGCACTGAGGCTTCGTTCTCAGTCCCTTTGCAGCTTGAGTGCCCTTGGTATCACCTCTCAGGTGAGGCTTGCTTTCTTTCACCACAGGAGAAAAGGTGAGTGCTGTACAGTTTATCTTTTACAAGGTTTAGGAACTTTTACAAATGTGGGACGGGAGGAAATCCCATGTTTTATTACAACTGACCACCAGGATTCTTGTCTTTTAATTCCAAGCTGACACTCTGCACTTCATCTGTCCTAGAGAAAAGCAATAGCAATACGAAAGCCTCATTGCTCCTTATCACTCATTTCTGTTATGACACAGAAACGATGTTTTAATTGCAACAGCTTGAAAAAATGACTGAAGGTTTTCCTGTGCTGAGTATGTACACTGATAAAAGAAGCAAATAAAGAACAGGAAAGAAAAGTGGAGGATCAGGAAGAAGCCCAAGTTCTCAACTTTGCACCTGAAGCCACTTGAGTGGGGAAACAGGAACATGCACTGGAAACCTGTGATAATGCTTCCTGGTTTTAGCAGAAAAAAATAGGAAAAATAATTCCATGTAGATATACTACAACCATTACTGTACTTTTTTTCTCCAAGTATAATAAAAACATAACAGAACAAAGAAAAATTTTTTTCAGAAATGAACAGCAAAGCTAAAAATAATCTGACATGTAAGATTTTATCAATAGTACTTGATTATAGTTTTGTTTTATAGTAAATTATTTCAAAATGGAGAGTGGCTTTTGCCACACTACTTGCCTTAGATTTTGGGTTCTTGCCCTTAATTTACAAGTCTAGATACCTTCACACTCAATTTCTCAGCAAAGAAAAAAATACTCAGACATGTGCCTGCAGCATAATTTTCTGTTTCAAGCTGTAAGCACAAATTATATGACAGAAAGGTGGGGAAATGGCAGGGTTTTGACAAGATTTTATTTAGGATATATATGATTATGAACATATAATATGGAGTCGGAAATTATCTCATTTGTGAGAAATAACACCTCTGGCTTCACTGAACATAAAACAAAGGATTTGCCATGGGGGCTTCACCAAAAGTCATCTTTAGGAAAAACAGTATCTTTAATAGCAGAGTTACTGCAAATACTGTAATATTTAATTTTAAGATTTAAAAAAAATCTCCACAATTAAAATACCTATATCATAATTCTAGAACACATACACAACTACTTTTGTACTATTTGTGTTGGCAAATCAATAATTATGAGAACAAAGTCTGTAAAAGCTGGCATTTCTCCATCTTCCTTCACACTGTTTTTTCTCCATTTTTAATCCATGCCATTTACTTCCTGTGGCATGGGCAGCTGGACTACTCATTCAGCTTGTTCAACAAGACAACAGAATGTTTATTTTTGCTTATTCAGTGAGTCTGCAAGCAAACCTTCCTTTGGCAAACTGTCCTTATCTCCTCTCTCATGACATCTCTCAATTTGCAGATATATTCCACTGAATTTTACATGCCTAATTCTAGAATTTAAGAGATATCACCTTGGGCTACCACCATTTTCCTGCTCAGAGCTGTTCTAACACTTCTGTTGGTTGTATCCAGAAGGATCTGGGTACAGTGTGTGTGTGCTGTCTTCTTGACTGAAGAGCTAATATTTTCCAAAATAAACACCAGTACTGGATATGTCAGTCTGATTTTTTTATCTTGAGCTAATGACAAACCAATTACTGTTCAGTTTCCTTGGAATTATGGACAAGAAACTGAAGTTTTTGCTTTCAGAGTGTACTTTTAAAGCTAGTTCTGGCAAATGTAAAGAGGATCTCTGTTGCTCAGTGGCCTGCAGTACATGAAAAAAGAGCAGTGATATAGTCCAGCACTAATGAGCCAGCTTGGTATTTTCCGCCACATTGCAAGAACAATAGAATCCCAATTAAACATAAAATTAAAAGAAAAAAAAAATCCTAGCTAGAGATGTTTTGGCAGAATGAACTCCCCTAGCACGTACAGGACAGGATTCTGTAGATCACTCAATGATTGCTCACTGAGTCTGAGTACAAGCCATTGCTCTCTAATGTGAAAATAGGAGTAGGGAGGATAAGTCTCAAACAAGAGAAGAGCAGGCTGTTAATGTGTAAATGGATATTATTTCAAGAGTGTCTTTGGACTTGCTGTGCTCCAGATTTTGGGTCTGGAACACAGACAGTCCTCAGGAGAGTATTGGTATCTGCACATCCATGAAATTGGAGAATCCAGTCCTAGCTTTTAAAAGAGGCAGTGATAAAGCCCTGACATCCTTGGGTTTATCTTCAAAGTCAAGAAATAGAAGGGGAGACACGTTTTGTTTATATGATTTTATTTAATGCTGTAGATTAAACTGTACCTGTCTCTGGACCAAAATGTTTCTGAGCTTTGATTCTTATAAATTTGATTTTGAGCCACATGTCTTTGGACCTCTCTTAGGACCAGATTCCCTATCTAAATACATGAGTTATTAATGAATGGAATGCATGTGTTAGAATAATCCTACCACATTTTCCTAGTCAGATGAAATACTGTTGTGTAATGTTGGTTTCCCTGCCAATTTTCCTGACAAATTCCTTCACAAAAATAAAATCTGCAGGAATTGTAATACTTTTATGAGAAGTCATGACACCTTTAAGGAATTGATTTCTATAACACTCTATTTTTTTATTAGAATTGTTTTCCTTTAAGTAATTTCATAATTCTCTGTTAATGAGGAAGTGAAGAATGTTTTGGACCAGATAGCACGTGATGTCCAAAGCACCAATCCCTCCCCTAGACCTCCTATCTCTCAAACCACCTGCTAATCATAACAATTGCTAATTTGAGACCTTTTAGCCATTTCTGGTGTCAGTGACAATGCCACGTAGCCTGCAATGGCCATTTGGCCACTCTTCCCACCCACCTCAGTGGCTGCTGCTGCCCATTTTGGGCTCTATTGTTCTCCTGCCTCTTCTGACCACAAGCAATTCCTTCTCTCCTAATCTCGGGGGAATCTCTGCCTTCACAATGGGGGCAGGGCCATTCGCTTTGTGTGCAAGATAATCTTTTATAGAATTGTTCTCACACACACCCCATCCTGTTCATGCTCTTTCTGCCTCTGAAAGGCAGATAAACAGCAATGGGGAGGTTTAAAAAACCAATAGGAAGTGTTAACTGTCTCGGGTTACTGTTACCCTTGTATATGCACTTAAAAATGCATATAGATATGGCTAAATTGGGAAAAAAACTGTAATCATTATTATTGTTGTGCTCTCTCTAATATAAAATCCAGAAGTGCCTCAAATACAATGGCAATTTGCTAACAGATAAATCGTTCACTGGATTTGGATTTTATCAATACGTATGTGTAAAAACCATACAGTGATGGAGCAAGTGCTTCCCATAGTATTTCAAAAGAGAGGAAAAATCTAAGGTGATCAGTTAAGGGAAGCAGAACGGACAGCCCCTGTGCTCAGCATGGTATCTCCCTGCCTTATGGATGCTCCTCTGTCCCAGCCCACTCTGAATAGAAGGCAAAATTTACTTCATTTCCCAGTCTGAATTGCTGAAGTATGACTTCGTGCTAGGCTTTATGTTTAAGTCCTCCACTCCATAGGATTTAAGCTAGTCGTTATATTACAAAGCAGGTTGCAGAATGAGAAAAAAAAAAAAAGGCAGAATTTACCGACCGACTGCTTTAACTAAGGAAAAAAAAAAAAAGAAGGCTGTAAATATGACTGTACCCCACACAACGATGAATAAATGCATAGAAAGAAAGCATCCTGTTGCCTGTGACATGGATAACAATTTTAGGTATTTCTTCCACCTTTCAAAATTGCTTTTCTGATTTCTTCCCTATCCTTTTCCTGAGAAGACTATAAAATTACCTGCAAAACCTGCATCACGCAAGCGTTTCTTGTTGACAATGTTCACTACTAACAGAGCAGAGAAAAGGCTCAGGAAAATCTCAGCTCTGTCATTCCGCTGCGTCCTGCCGGACGCTCTCCTC